>BGPT01001474.1:38845-96270 GCA_003297045.1 Symbiodinium sp. clade C Y103
TGCAAGTCGGCGGATCAGCGGACTCGCAGAGCATTGTTCAAATTGGAGTTGCTCTGCAAGTCGGCGGATCAGCGGACTCGCAGAGCAACGGTTCAATGACCACGCAATTCGGGGACAAGTGAATGACAGGGCCATTCAGACTTGGGCCTCACTCGGCCTCACTGACCTGAGTCTTCGGGTCTGAAGGGAAGGACCTGGCATACNGAAGAATAGGAAACCATGCCACTGCTTGTCATTGACAGCCAGAATCTTGTTTTCCTTGACTTGCCACCCCATGTTTCACGTGCCCAGTGATGAACTTCTATTCCTTCCCTCCCTCATAATGTCTTTCATCATCACCGCCGGCACCACAATGAGCCTCTACAGGAGCCATAGCTCCCGCTATTAATTCATCCACAGCCTTCTCAAGCTGCTCCTCAGGCATCATCCTTCCTTCTTCTTGGGGGTGTCCCCCTTGTTCCCGGATCCCTTCTCTCCTTTCTGCCCCTTGGTTGACGTGGGGCTGTTTCGATCCTTCCCATCTCCTTTGCTCTTCCCAAGTCCTTTCCCTCCAGAGGGGGCGCGGCCCTCGGGGAACGCCGAGTACCACCTCGACTTCGCTTCCTCGTAGACTTCCTTTCTCGCTGCTGAGGCCTCTGGCATTGCAGTCAGTGTCGTCGATTCGGAAGGTAGCACCTCCTGTCTCTGGCTGACTGACCAGTGACTGCCGGCCAAGCTCTGTTCGATCGATTTGATCCTCTGTATCATTGTATCCATCGAACACGAAGCTCGTCCCTTCAGGAGCTGATCCACTGAATAACATAAAGTCATCAGTTCCCGGGCAGTGGGGCCGGATGCCCGTTTGTGGAGGTTCTGCCTGAAGTATGCCATGGCGACTGGTTGTATGGTATTGGGTCTGTCCTCTGACCCAATCTCCTGCAGCAGCGTGCTTCTCATCGATCTCAAAGCTTGGGACGCGAGAGCACCTGGGAAGTGGTCTGCTACGGTCCTCACTTTGGACCCCTGTTCGAAGATGTCCTCTTCGGTGTTCTCCACCTCCCCCGAGGAGCTTCCTCCGCTCCCGCTTTGACTCGACTTTGAACTGCTCCTGTCTGTCTTCTTCTTCAGGTGGCGCCTTGCATGCCTGGCCACCCGGTTCCTGACTCTGTCGCGCGGGTCGAGGCCTGTCCCCGCAAACAAAGCCTTCGGTTTCTTNTCTTTCTCTTTTTCTTTCTTTTCTTTCTTCTTCTTTCCAGGGCTTGTACCCCGATCTTCTCCACCTTTCTCCTTGACGGCCGGGGCTGCTTCTCCTCGATCTCCTTGGGCTTCGAGGGCGGCCTGAGCCCGAACCACTGCTAGCTCGTCCCCTTCTTCCTCTCGCGGACCGGCTCGCACCAGGTTGGTGACCCAAGCCTCCTCTGCATCCTCCTCTTTCATCTTTCTCCCTACCACGATGTGGACCAAGTCGTCGGCCACCTCCTCTTGATTGCAGCTCTTCCCACATACATGAGCCCTGATCTCTGGCGTGACCTGAGCTGTGTGGTACTTCAGGAGACCCTCGTCTCCCGTGCCTGTCAATCTCATCCTCACCATCACCGATCCTCTGCACAGCGTGACACTGTTGACGCTCCCTGCCAGCGTCACGGGCCGATGATAGTAGGTGGCCTCCAAAACGACTAATCCTTTGCAGGTCTCTATTTCCCGAGGATCCAACAAGCTCAGGCGGACACTGTATCCTTTCGCCCAACGTTGCTGAACCTCGGTCTCTGGCTCTGCTGCCTCCTCTGCGGCTGGTCTCTTTCGGCGGCCTCCTGGTTGAGCTGCGGGTCTCCTCAAGACAGGAGGGCCACCTGGCACGCCTCCCGGTCTCCTCATCCTTGCCTGCCCGGATAGGCCTTGGCCTTTGGCCTGAGTTTTGGCGCCATCGGTCCCTGTCTTTGACCTGTCGCCAGAAATCTCTTCCTCTCTGCCTATGCTTCTCACCCTTCGACTTTCTCTTTCCCGCCGGGGATCTTTCTCTCCTCTCTCCTCTGCCGTCCTGCCTGCCTCGGTCACCAGAACCTCGTCCTGGCGGAGGACCACTTGGCTCTGCTNTCTTTCTCTCCTCTCTCCTCTGCCGTCCTGCCTGCCTCGGTCACCAGAACCTCGTCCTGGCGGAGGACCACTTGGCTCTGCTGGCCTCTCTCGTCCTCTTTCTTGATGTTCTCGGAAATGCTTGGCTGCCGTGCCCCGGATGGACAAAGAGCCCAATCCGAAGTGTTCTGGATGCTCAGCTACGTAGCTGTCAACCTTCTCCTGTAGCTTAATCCTCTTGGATCTCTTGATTGGTTCCCTCTCCAAAGGAGTCGCCTTAGCCTCTCTCAGCGTCCCTGGATCTTCCTCTTCTTCTTCTCTCTCTTCCTCCTTTGCGTCAGGAGTCTCCTCCACTCCCGCTGATTCCGGCTTCCTCTTTTTCTCCTTTGAAGATTCTGCTGATGCCTTCCTCTCTCTGTCTTTCTTCTTCTCCTTCTTGTCCTTGCTCTTAGGTGCCTCACTGGCCTCAGTCGGAGGCGGCTCCTCTGCCTTCGGGCTTGTAGCTTCCACAGGAGCTGGGGCAGGCGCTCCCGGGTCCACAGCAGGGCGATATACCCCGAATTGCTCTGTTAGGTCACAGAGTTCACCGGCTGCTTGCCTCAGTATCCCCACCACCCGGCCTTCTAGAGCAGGAGGAAACCCAGTCCGCTGCAGGAAGAACTGGATTCTAGAGGCCGTGCGACAGGCGGCGCAGGGGTTACCGAGGAAATTATGGCACCCGGAGCAGAGGACCATGTAGCTTGAAGCCACACACTACGGAACAATCATGTAACGCCCCCATCTTTAACACCGGGTCGGGGTTACATATATGCTGTTGTAATCTCTTAGTTTACTTAAGTACACCATGAAAAAATGCTCCAGGACCTAGCGATGTACAAAACCGAGCCACTGCATCAAGAAGATAAAACACAACAATCAAATCAAAATAACAAGATGTAACAAGATGTGACATATGTAGACTCTAGACTTGCAGGTGTTGGGACCTTACTATAGACTTCGACATCAATAAAGCATCAGAATCAAAGATAATACATAGGTCATCATAGATCTATATATGGCATGTTTTGGAGCCTACCATAGACTTAGGATCTTATCACATTTGAGATGCAGTTGATATCATGTTCTGTTTGAGACTATCAGTGCTGAACATGTCCTATGCCTTGTTGACGTCTCTGTTGTGTACTTTCTTGTCTTATGCCGCTTTTTGTTCATTCTTCTTTCATGCTGGCAATTGAATATTCAATGGATTGGTTGAAGGGAAAATCTACAGGAAACCATGGTTTTTCCTATGAAATATGGCGGTTTCCTGTAAATTTTCCCTTCAACCAATCCAGTGAAATATCCCTTGGATATCCATCCTGGTGCCTGAAATAGCATAGACATGACCAGTAGGTCCTGCGGTTTCGGGGCTTCAACAACCCACATGTTTCGATCCATTTTCCATGTCTAGCGGTGATTTTTTGGCATCATTCTTCACATGGGGAAAGGGTCAAAATGGTTTCCCCAAAAATGGATGGCTCGATTTAGTACTGGGGTGTCTTAAAATGGGAGATCCGAAAATACTGGAAACATGGTGGTTTTAACAGGAAGACCAGTGGTTTCCCCCCATGTTGAGGAAAAGAAATATGACTAATTCTCTATAATTATACTGATGACATGTTGTCTATTGGCGGTTGGGATATACAAATGAAATTGATGTTTGACAAACGACTGATGATTTGTTGTTTGATTGATGCCCCAGAGACGTGACCATCACCAGACATGTCAAGGTCCCACCGCGCGTTGGTCGTGCTGTCTCGTTACGACTCCTCGGATTCACCTTCCTCAGGAATCACCTGGCTTGGGGTCTTGACTCACCCAAGAAATTTCACAACCATTGGAAAATCATGGAAAATCAAGAGATTTACAAACAAGAATGGGGATGTAACCACTCCAAATTAGGATTTATATAACATGATTTAATTGATTTAATCACCACATATGATACCGTTACATGGTATGGGTTTCAGGAAAAATCTGAAGAAAACCGGCGGGTTTTCAACCCCCACTTATGCGCTAGAGCCTGCACATCTTGACAAGTACTGGCAAGCTTGGGCATGAAATTTGTGTGGGATCTGGACATGTCTTGACATCTTTCAGATCTGGACACAGGATATGACCATGAAAATTGGGTGACATATTATATGATATATTGTTATCATTGCTACTATCATTGTCATTATCATTAATGTTACTACTAATATCTACTACTGTTATCATTACTATTATGAATGAAGGGAACCACCCCAAAGGAGGAATGATGGTGGTCCCAGTGTTCCGTGGGGAAGGAATGAAGCGTACATCCTGACGAATCCATGTCTGACGCAACCAAAATTTGAGCTTTTGCTGAGTAATTTCAAAGGCCCCAAGACTGGGTTTGGACATGTTTGGAATGTGTCTTTGTTCCCTTTGGGAATGGCCAACTTAGCTCCATGTCCGATTCCTGCTATGCATTCCCCAAAGAAATGTAATCAGAACGTAACGCAAGCGTTTTGACTTGATTGATCATCTGAATCTGTGTTGAAGTTGGTAAGTGGCCCTTTCCGAGTTTTTCCAACTATAGTAGTGGCTCCTACAGCCCAGTTTGCACAATCAAACCCATTGTTTTAAAGGTCTGAGCAATGTTTGCATTGGCCACGAAATTACGTGGCGTGACCAGTGCTCTGAGTGTTGAAAACCAGAGGTCCTGTCAGTCTTTGACTGACGATACCAAAAGCAAACCCGCCCAGGCATCCCGGTTGCAAGGAATGACCACTGTTACACCCCGTTTTTCGAAGGCTGGGAGCAACACCAGTAGGGTTGTTCAACTTTTGATGCAACCGGGGCAACAAAAAATCATCGGCGCGGATGACTCACGCGCAAAATTTAAGGAAGTTCAGAGGCCCGACGGCAACGTTTTCTGAGCACCACACCGTTGATTTCGGCGCAACTTTCATTGGTCAAATGGTCAAATCAGAATTGGTGCAACTGGACCTGAGAACTACAATCCTAAACTGAAATGGCCCGTCCAAGAACCTGCGATCTGATCCAGATTTGACCAATGCAAATGGTTCAGAAAAAAACATGTGTCTTGCAGTGCCGTCTCCTTCAACGCCACGCTTCGGTTCCCTCTCGGTGACGGAACCAGGTGGCATAAGCAATGATTCAACCGATGCATAGTGGATTCAACGGATCCGTGGATTGATTTTGTAAGGGAAAAGCTATAGAAAACCCATGGTTTCCCTAGTAATTCTAAGGGGTTCCCCCAGATCTTTCAACCACTTCTGGGATATCGTTCATCGTCATCCCACGGGACCAGTCGTCCTTCTCTCGTTTCATGGGTTTATCAAATGGGCTACCAAGACAATATCAACATCCAGGAACCATAAATGCCATAGAGGCTATCTGTAAATTTGAAATATGTTGAGAACAATTATAAAAAGAACGCAGCTGAGCCTGACCTTCCACTGGAAGGTCAAGCTGCACAGCTGGGACCCACAGAAGGAGAGGTGACGGCAACGAATTCGACGCCTGGGCGCAATTGAAAAACAGCGGCCTGCAGCTTGCAACCTGCGCTCTGCTTGGAATCCATCGGGCTGAATCCTGCTGAACTCGTGAATGAGCATCAACTACATCAAGCACATAGGGATTTTTATCCGCAAGCAGGGATGGCAAATAAACAACATGATTAAATCATATAATCACATATATATATATATATAGATGTATCGAAACATCATACAGTTCTTCAGTCTTTGCCGTTGTTGTCGATGCTGGGGTCCGCAGAGGCCCTAACCAAGCACTGACCAATCAAGCACCGTGCAGCTCTCAAAAAAAGGATGCCACTGTGAGAGAAGCACGGCAGAAATCCTCCGATGGTACCATCATCGCAGGGACAATGTGGGCCCCTGAACGATAGGTCATTTAAGGTTTATAACTAGGCCGAACCACTATTTATGAATGACGGTTATGGATGTTCATGGTAGATATATCTATGTGTTGCAGATGGATAGGCTACTTATAACTGGGGGGGTCCATATTGGGAGAACAATGCAAAGATATTTCAAGCTATCACCCAGGTAAATTGTGTTTTTGCAGCAGCTTGCCGTTCTTAGCCATCACTCGGTAAGAATTTACCCCTTTTGCCTATGGGATTACCAATCAGCATCCCAGAATCGAAACCGAACGCATTCGGTTAAGAGATAGTTGGCCTTCCGATCCTGTCTTTTCCCTTTCAGCCAACAAAGCTTGCAATGAACATCAGTCCTTTAGAATATATGATTCATACCCTCTGGTAAACTAACATAGCTATGGAAAAACACCATTTTGAATGGGAAAATAGACTATAAATGGCAATTTTCTATAGCCATGTTAGTTTACCAGAGGGTACCCCAAGAATGACCATGGTACTTCCCCATGATTTTCCATCATGATCAGAAGGCAATTTTTATTCCACCAACGACAAAGCCTCTGCGTATGACTTGTCCATCAGTGTGGATCGCGCGTGAATCGTGGCACAATTTTTCCCATGCAAAGGGGCTAAGTGTTCGTGTTCACTTGGAAGCTTCAGTACAGGAATCTGCAGCCCCAGTTTTATGTTTGTTGGTTCACCACCCCATCGCAATAGTTGGATATGTGTATATATATATATGTTGATGGTAGCGCCCCACCGGGGGCAACATCACAGCGGTTCTAGCACACCTTTTCACCAGGCCTTGCGCCGAAAGTCCCGCTGCGGTCCAGCAGCGCTGCCATGAGTGCAAAATCACTCCTTATATTCTCTCTGAAAAATCCCTTTGATACACTTTCAAGATCCAAACTCTCGGATGGAGTTGGTGCCGGGGTAATTCACGATCCCTTCTCCTGCAGAGCTATATTTGATGGCTTGAAGATATCCCTTGAGATCATCCAGTTTGGCCGACTTCATGTTGCTGCTCACTACCCAATTGAGGTAACTCTTCGTCTCAGAATCAGTCTTGGACTCCTTGACCAAAGCCTCATAGGTCACTCGACGGTGTGCCACTTTGGGTAGCGTACAGATAGTCTTGCCCCAGTGGGAAATCGACTTGATTCCCTCTGGCAATCCGCACTTCTTCAACATCTCATGAATGGGCCCCTTTGAGCTTGGGACAACTGGAGCTTGCTTGGAATAGTCAGCCTCAGGAGACTCGGAAATATGTTCAAAATCCGCATCATCTGTCAGCTCGCTCGGAGGAGATGGGCACCGACGCTTGCTCCCGTCATGCATGGGGCCGCTGGTCATAGCACTGCTAGCAGCTGCGGCCTGGACTTCGGCTTGGTCAGCCGCACGAATTGCGGTCTCCCACAATCCAGACTGCCTGAGGATATTGATTACCATCACTGCCTGCTCAATCTCAATCTTTGAACCAGCTTCCGATGACGACATGACGATCAACGAGAGGATAGAAATCTAATGGATCCGTTCCAGTGTCAGGAACACAAGGGAAGAAAATGGATTGGTGGAATCACAGGACGTGTGCCTTACATCCACTGCTTGGCCCAAGACGGATGCACAGTCATTTGCTGCTTACTATCTTAGGTTATTATCCCACTATCGTAAGTTATTCCCCAACTTACTAAGAAAACCCTCTTTTGTTTTCACTTGGCACTCTCATTGGCGGAGCATGTGTGCACTGAATTGCGAGACATCTTTTGATACTTGAGTTGTTGAGACTCAAACTGCATCTGAAAAACCTTTCGCCGATCTCGCTCTTCTCGCAGCTTCTTTTTCTGATCCAAAACACTTGCTTCGGAGTGGAGTTGATATTCCCCAAGGTGGAGAATGGAACGAAGCAGGTCAGCTGGATCAAGTTGGTCCTTTGTCAGACCGTCTGCAAGCATCAACTCGGTCGGGCACCATCTTGTCACCAAACCACAACGGCTCATGCTTTGTTTGACGATTGCTATGTCAATTGCCACTCTTTTGTCATCAGTCTTTGACACAGAAGACATGGAGGTCAAGTTATCATATAGGCTCTTACAATCAGTTACTCCTATTATGGGGACCTTACGGATTTGATCACGCAACTTCAAACCACTAATCACCACTGTTGGAGCTGAAGTATCTTGCCAGTTATTGCTTGCTCGGAGATCAAACTTGCCATCAATTGCTTCTGCTAACATCAAAGACATCCATTCACACACGGCCGTGGCTGTTGAATATGCCTGTGCCTCACCTGCCAACGTCGATGCAACTTTACGAGGAAGTTTATACGACTTCCATGCAAACGGTGACCATGGACTGGCTTCATTGTCAGCCAGTTTCATGCTGGAGAATGCAGCTGTGTATCCTGCCTGTGTGCTATTGGCCTTTGCATTACCAAACCCTGCATCAGAGTGAAAGCAAATACACAAGTCTTTGAGAGGAATGTATTTCACGGTGATTTCAACCCCGCTGTATTGCTTGGCTCGATGAACCAACTGGTTGGCGTACAAAAGGTCCTTCACCTTAGGCTTTGGAAAACACTGCTGGGAGAACGATGTCTGTACACAGATGTCAGGTCGGCTCTGTGTGCTGAGCCAATTTGCCGCTCCGTTGATTGCTCTGAGTGCAGCCATCTCTCGATCTGTGGCTAAGGCTTCTTTATTTCGAAGTCTCTCTTTGCTGAGTGGAATTGGTCTCATATGTTGAGCATACTCTTTCTGCTGAAAACTGATTTCCATAGTTTCAGGGTTTTGGTTGTAAGTCACACCACAAAACTCTCCATTCCCTTGACGCCACTTGCGATACGGAAATCTCTTTTTCAGTTGAGCGATTGCTGCTTCATAGGTTGGGCCCTGTCCTCCAGTTATGGTATCATCCACATGTGCACCAAGAACACCACACAACTTGGGAGGCTGACCATCTTGTTGGGGCTCATACAGAAAGTACAAACAGCTATCAAACTGAGACCTTTGCCACCGACCCTTGCACACCTCCGCATCGAACGTATGCCACCAGTTAAATGGGGCATCATTGGAACCATACACGTTCCCGGTCACTTCGATGACATCATCGCTGTCCAACCCTGGCACTCCTCCTGCTGGTTGATGTGCATAAAGAGGAACAAACTTTGGATTGATGGGACCCGCTTCCAAAAAGGCTCCCTTGATGTCTCCAAGTTGTAACAACCACTTGTTACTTACCAGCAACTGAAGCACAAGTGCTCTGGACAACTGATGCAGAGTGGGTGAATGGCACATTCCGGAGCTCAATTTCTCTTTGAAATCTGGATCCAAGTGGCCCTGCAGACACCATCGAGATTTGATACGATCACCATCTTCATCTGATTTGTTCACCACAACGAAACGACTGCCTATGAAACGATGACCCTGTTTTTCTCGAATCTGCTTGGCTTTGGCTCCTGTCCAGATTTTGATTGCTTGTTTCCCCATCAGAGTTTCCCATTCAATGGTCTTAGATTCATCAATTTTCTGTTGCACTTCAGGGGAATGTCCACCAACTGTGAGTTCTTTTTGAGCTCGTTTCTGAAGAAATCCTGCCATGAGAACTTCGATGGGTCTGGTGAGATCACTTGCAGCTACTTCGACACTCAACACTTGCTGTTCGCTGGCGACATCAGAGGAATCAAGTCGTGCTCGGACAGAGGGACGATCTGCTTCTTGACTGGCTTCTCGCTTAGTGCTAGACCCTCTTGGACTACTTGATTGGTTTTCTGATGGCTGATTCTGGACATGCTCTTCAATCAGCTGTGGAATGACCTCCTGCATCATTTCCGCAAAGTCATCTTGTTCCATTACTGGTGGACGGATAAGATATTCTGGAGGTGACTTGTGACTATGCCTAACCATCCTTATGGGACCATACTCTTCAGTTTTGACAAACCCTGGAGGAGGCATACGCTTGGATCCTGCTGATGTTGACTCATATGGACCAGGTGGTCCGGACTCAGGGACATTGGAACCTTCAGATGGTTCCTCTGGAGCACTGACATCAGGCCGCTCAGCTTCTGTCGGCGGTTGGATAAGCTCTGCAGCGGTTCTGGCTCTGGCATCTTGTTGCACATGTTGCATAACTTGCTCGGGTTCTTGAGGAGTCTCTTGATTGACCAAATCAACAAACTGTCCTTTTGGAAACTGTCCTTTCTCGAGGAGATTCTTGATGCCTAACAGTTCATTGGTGTCAAACTGAGCTACTGTTTTCTCTTCCCCGGTGGCAAGTCGAAGATGTTCAGGTGAGCATCTGAGCAGGCTGCGGCGATGTGCCACAATCCAGTTCGTGCCAAGCCTACCTAAGATGAGCCCGGCTCCATGCCAACGACCACCTCGTAACAACACTCCATTTTGCCATTTCTGGGAACGCCAATAGTACACCCAATCACCTGAGACAAATTCTCGTCGGGGTCTTGGCCTTGCACGGAGTGCTAAACGAAGGGCTTTGCTGTCCTGACATTGCAGCACTGCTAACCTGGCCGACTGTCGCACTGCTTGAGATCTTTGGTATCCTGCATCTGCAAGAACTGCATCCGAAGCTGGGACATGAACATCGTCCTGCAGAAGATCCTGAGGAATCCGAGGATTTCTTCCAAACACCAGTTGATATGGACTTGCTCCACTTTCACTGATGAGTGCATTCTTAGCAGTTTGAGTTTGCAAGACACAGTCTACAAATTCTTCAGCTGTTGTTGGACGACATTCATCTGCGACCCGCTCGAAGATCTGTGAAAACCAGTGCCCATGACGTTCGACTTTACCCAACTGCCAGTGAGCATCAGCTGCGATGTGTTGCATGTCTATGCCATGTGCTTCACAAAACTCTCCAAGGGCATCACTCAGGTTGCTACTGGATGAATCGAGTTCCAAAACCTTTGGAGGCCCAGCCCATGCTAACCAGGAATCCCTGAACACCCCTTTAGTCACTTCAGCACTTTCTCTATCAAAGATAGGAGCCATGATTTGAAGGGATGTTGAGTAGTCCACGATGTTGATGCATGGAACTCGTTGATTCACTTTCCAACCCGGCAGATACTTGATGTCCATACCTACCTTTTCATTAAACTCCATGATGCGAGATGTCTTGGCTGGCAGTTGACTGGCTGGATGTGTGTGATTTTTACACACACTGCATTCAAACTGCTGAGCTGCTTTGATCGCCTCGGCAGATGCATTGCTATGTCTCAGAATTCTCAACATGTCCTTAGTGCTGGGGTGACCTAAGTTAACATGCAGTTTCTTGATTGCAAGTTCAATGGGTCTGGACACGGATGCATCAGATGGCGGATGAGCTGCAGCTACAGTGGATTCTGCAGCGGCTTCGGAAACTGGCTCGCCTGCAAGACATTCGTCTACATGCATGAGGTCTACTGCTGCGCATCCATCAGGAGTTTCTGATGACCTATGTTTTTGGCTGAGGTCAAACATGGTACGAACAAACTGACTGGTGTATTCCGCACAAAACGTACTGACATTTGATCCACACAGCAGTTTGCCCTCGATCGGGCGGTGTTTCGGGCACCCAGGACATAGCCGAAAAGCTGACTCTGCTGCTTCTTGCTGGAAATGACACATGATACCTGTCGCCTTCTGAATGGGAACCTGAGAATCAGGACACTTCAAACCATAGGCACACATATCAACTCTTTTGACTCCATACTTTCGTTTCAAAGGAACCATGTCTTTGTCATTCCAGACTTCTGATGGCCATGGGTGTTCGAACATGAAATCACCACCTCTTTTGACTTGTTTCCTAATTTGCTGAACACAGAATGCAACATGCTTGCGAGACTTGCGGATAAGTCGGGCCGTCTCAAGTGGAGATCTACGGAGACGGTTGATGTGATCCCATCCTCCACGATGAGTGCAAGGGGGGCAGGCCACAAGAAGATCTGGTTTCAGTTCATCCAGTTCGGCATCAACTTGTTTTTGAATCTGAGGATCTTCTAAATCAATACCTTGTTTGATGTCATATGACTTGCCGTGCAAACCCCTTTGTTCTGCTAACTTTGTGAATCTTGGTGGAGAGAACAACTCGGCCACTGCAAGCTTGGATTGTGATCTATTTTGATGGGCATTCCATTGAGCCAGCAAACATCGACATTCCTTTTTCTTCAAGGTGACTTTCTGTTTATAGTTTCGTTTATCCCCATTACGCCTACAGCCCCTGATATCCCCAAGATTATCTTCCACATCCACATCATGACAAACCTTGTCCTGAGGAACTGCTGAAGGCTGTTTGGCTGGATAATCGAGGATGTCAATCAACACTTGACCTGCAGAGTTGGTGGTCATCTTGGCCTTGGTATCCAGAAAATGAAGAGAGCCGTCATCAAAATTGATACATGCTTTCATCTTTTCCAGAGTGGGTCGACCAATCAGCAGAGGCGCATTCCCAGCTATCACAGCAGCATCGATGATTCCAAATTGTTGTGCTACCCCAACAGGAATTCGTACAGCCACTTGAGATCGCTCTACTGAACCATTGCCAAATCTGAAAACATTTTCGACTTGATATTCCTTGACCGGTCCAAAACCGCGCTGTTGTATCAAATCCTGCAAAACTGTCAGGGTGTTTCGTCCTATCAGAGTGCGTCCACAGCCTGAATCGACTACACCATAGCCCGGTGACTGTACCAGACCCGATTGCAGAACTTCGTGAGCCTCTGTGGCCCCAACAAACGCCGGTGTTGAATCCCACACCTGCTCATCACCTTGCTCCACAGCCACATAGTTCACGGCCGTACTCTGAGAACTTGCTGCAGCATTGTCAGAAGGGGGAGCTTTGCACTCCCGAGCCCAGTGTCCAACACGGCCGCACCTTCGGCACTTCGTTTTCTTCTTGAGCTCCTCGACTTCGATCCGGAAAGATCTACGAGACTTCCCAGCATTGCCAAATTGGCGGGACTGCTGGTACTTTGCTATCTCTTTCCTTCTCTCCTTCCATGATACTGCAAGGGCCTCTGCGGCCTCTGACTCAGAGTATTGTTCATCAGCATCTTTGACATCATCCTGGAACAGGGCATCATGCTCAGCCAGAAATGCCTCGACATCGTCGAAACTAGCTTCGACTCGACCATCATCATCCAGTTCAGCCTGGAGCACAGTGGATTGCTTCTTCTTCCCTGAGGCTCGGTACAAAGGAAAACAAGATCTCATTGCCGCTGAGATGGCATCGAACTCCAAGTTTCCCTGCGTCTTCGCCTTCACTATGGCTTTCTCCTGTTCACTCAGTCCAGCACAGTGTAAAGTAATCCAACCCCTGGCTTGAGATGGGAACTTGACTTGTGCCCGTCTTTCACATTTCTCGAAGGTCTCCTTTACACGAGCTGTCCATTGCTTTGTAGTCTCCTGATCCAGAGCAGCTAAGGCGAAGACTTCACCTAAAATCTCGCCCATCATATCGTGTTGCTCCTTCTCGGGGAACCTCTCTTGTAGCGTTTTCCAAAGCAGCGGTTCACCTTCGGTTTCATCAGCCAGTTGCTCAAGACTCAAGTGCTCACATGCGTCCCAAGCTTTGCCATCCAACAAGGTCAGTAACCAAGGAGCTCGCTGTGCCTTAGTTAGATCCTTGATGGTCATCATTTTGGCCAACGCCCATGTTCTCCACTTTTTCAGTTGTTTCCCTGGATCTTCATCTTCGCCATTGAATCTTTTGACCGCACCACCTTGCGGCCCTTCCTTCTCATACCCTGCCATGCTGCTCCTTCAGGCAACCGTGCCACGAGCAGTTCTCGGACGCCCCCGGTGGGGCTCCGCTACCAATGTTGATGGTAGCGCCCCACCGGGGGCAACATCACAGCGGTTCTAGCACACCTTTTCACCAGGCCTTGCGCCGAAAGTCCCGCTGCGGTCCAGCAGCGAAATCATATATATATATATATGTCTGTATATATATATATATATGTGGAATCATATTATGTGAAAATAGCGTACCCCCAAACCAAATGGCCAATGACCATTATCCCGAATTATCCCCATTAACTGGCTGTAATTCGGGCTATATCCTATTTTCAGACACACCCATGTATCATCCATGAAGTTCTGTTCTTGGAGTTATAACATGTTAGTCAACCACCTTGTGATGGCCATCTCGTATGCAATTCCTCTGAAATCGCCTAGTGCAGGTGCCTGAGCCAGGAGCCTTTCATGGGAAAAACCATCGAAGTCAACGGGGAGATGTTCCATGAGTTTCCATGTTAAAATATGTTGAAATACCAGAAGCTATAACTACAGTGAAACCATTCAGAACCCACCGCATTAAGAACGGGGCTGGATTGCTGGATTCACCCCTACTGGTGGTTCAACACTATTTTAAAACATCGAAAACATAGTCCCTCCAGTCTGGGGAGAAACAAACCTCTGGGCTCTTCCAAGTGTCACGTACGCCCCTGGCTCCGCTCCTGTGGCTCCGCACATGGAGGGATGATCCACTGAAGATCCAGAAGATTTCAGCAATCTTTGGGATGTTCTCAAGGGATCCATTGGAGGTATCACTGGATGGAAGAATCTCCTGCACCAATTGGTGGATGGCCAAAATCCGATCATATTCCCCATGAAATATACAGTGTTTCATAGGAATCCCAATAGTTACCCTGCCTGGTGCAGGATTTTGTCTATCCACGGTTGTCCATAGTATCACTGGAGATGTTGGGATGAAGCCCATTCACAGTCCAGATCAAATCATGGGTTCCAGTGGCGATCCATGGATCAAAAAAATTGGATCATCCCAATCTGGTTGAACCCAAGTGGTGCCAGCGTGGTTGATGTTTGACCAAAATTATGGGGCCAACCAGGACAAGCCCTGAACTCTGGGGTATATACATATAATATATATTTGTATATATATATATATGTATATATACCCACCTGAACTCTGGTGTTTTTATCATCTTGTGTCTACCACGGCGCTCAAACGCTTCAGAGACTTGGGCTGAGTTGACAGCTGGTCTATGCTCTGCTGAACTTCCGCCTGCCAAGGAGGCAATGATTGAGTGCCCTTGGGTGCCGTTTGAAACCAAAGAGTTGGTGAAGAAATTGTGATTTAACCCACAAAGATTGTGATTTTCCCCACCAAAAAGGTGGTTCAACCATGGTTCAACCATAAATGGTGTTTCAGGCACCACGAATTGACAAATTGACAAAATGCCAAGAAGAACTGCATGGGAATCAAATAGTGCAGGATTTGTCAGGTCACCCTCAAACTTGAAGGTATTCCAGGATGAACTGATCCATTGCCCAGTTGTTGACTCCCATTTTCTGTGGCCAATCTTGCATATCCTGCACAACAAAAAAACTATACTTCTTTAGCTGGTTAGTATCTGTCCAAGCATAAGATTGAAGTGCATTTGAACTATCCGATGTTTGCCGAGAAGATTAAACAAAAAGACAACAATCGTTGATGTGAGTTGGACAGGCTCACAAGCAAACGAAGGCGATGGTCCACACTTTTGTGGGAAAACATGAAGACTTTGAGGATGCGTATACAAATTCATTCCGACAATGCAAGGAATGGCACTAGAAATTAGAGGTGCCCAAAAAATCCGTAAGATCAAAAAAAATGCAAGGCCTATATCCCGTCCCCCCTTTAGCATCTGGCTCTACATTCACCGTCCCTCACCATGGTCGTCACCAAGGTCTGATCTACCCCTCTTAAAAATACGACTCATCACTGGGGGATGATCTACCCGGGGATGAATGGATTTCGTTTGATATACCCTCGAGTCATTTAAGATAACCATGGAAAATCACCATTTATAAAAGGTAAATCACCATAAATCATCAAAAAATGGACCATTTTCCATGGCTATGTCAAATAACCAAAGGGTAACCCACTGTTAGGTATGTGAACTTCATTTACTTTTGGGCCACCTACGGAAAGAAAGTGCAGATCCCAACCAGCTCTGTGTGTCATGTCTGATCCCAACCACAGAGCTCCGCCAGGTTTGACTTTCCGTCACAAACCCTCCAAAATTGCATCCCATTCGTAGCCTTGTCCTAATCTGACCTATCAGGTAGGCAACCCACCACTAATTCCCCACCATACAACACTCTCCTTACCTGGGAATCTCACAAGCAAGTGGTGCGAAACCAGCCACTGACAATGACAACCGCAAGGAACCAATGAAAGACTCTCCCAACCTTTGGTTTCTTAGAAATCATCTGAATTGCAAAGGTATGGCTCAACATAGGGGTCACCCAAATGGCGCACAGGGGTGGTTGAGTGATTGTGTACAATATATAATACCGATCTTGCAATTCACATTTACACTCATACCATCATACATGATATCCAAATGCAAGTAATGGTGAATATATATATATATATACATATGTATGTATACATATGTATATATATATATGCAATAACGAAACTGATTATCAAATATATATATATATATATATAATTATCAAATATGTATATATATATATACATTGATATCTATATATATATATATATGTATGTATGTATGTATGTATATATATACATTCACATATATATATATAATATGTATATATACATTCGCATATATATATATATAATATGTATATGCATTTTACATAGTCATATTTGTAATATACATAGTATGTATGGAATACATGTGTCATATTTACATAGAATTGAACTATAGAACGCTATAGAAAGTATACGTAAAGCATTGTAAAGCATTTCATATTGAACCATCCATGGACCATGCTGACTATTGGGCACCATCTCCACTGACAAAACCGGACATCCGGGACCTTCACAAAGTCCTGCATGTGTTCAAAGCTGGCGTTCATTTCCTCACGCATTTCCTCGGCGTTGACGCCATTCTGAAATGAGTGTGGAAAATGGTTGGAAGATGGTAGAGAAGAATGGACAACTGGGGAATGGAACATGGTGGACAGTTGGCAGAATATCGTGGAAAATGGTTGGAATATGGATGAACATGGTAGATTGATCAGGGAAAACTGTGGGAAAATGATGGCTGAAACGGTGGAAGTTGGACCCGTTCATCCTACAGCGGGGCCCGGGTCAACAGTATCCTAGACCAACGAAGGCCTTAAAGCTATGCCAAGCACGGATGTATCTCCTTTGTCTCCTGCAAAGTCAAGACATCTCAGATTCAGTTCCAACGACACATACTCAACAAAATAGTTAAAACCATGTTTGAAAAATGACTGTATGCGTGTAACGCATATCAAAATATATCAATGTAAATCGACAGCCCCCAACTACATCCAATTTCCGCGAAGGCACTGTGACCATGTTCTGCAAGGCTTTGGTCGAGAGCCTCAGGCAGTGAGAGGCCCACTGTCTGGTTATTCGAATGAGCAGTGAACCACAGGTGAGGTTTTGGATGACTCAACCAATATGCGTTGCTTTAGAGATGTTGAAACTTGACTAATAAGAAGGGGAACGTCCAAAATACAGGTCACCTGGTATATGCGTATAATGTGTGAGTCAAAAACACTCCTACAGCATACAAAAATTGTGTGTCTTATTTGTAATTGATACAACAAGCAACATTGGGGAGAGCAAATATCTTCAACTTTTCAGATCTGCCGGGTGTAGTGGCATTCTGTGTTAAGGAATTTCCATATGGATATGCATGCATTTTTGTGCTCCAACGTTCTCACCATGCAATGGAAATCCGCTGACCTAGATGATCCCGTGAGGGAGTCCCCTGCAAACAGTATGGTGTTTTTTTTGGCACATGTAGCCCCGTTAAGACACAACCAATTCGCAGATTTTTTTTGCAGATATATGGCTGTTTTGCAACACCCTGGTACTTTTTTATACTCTGTTGACACTAGGATTCCCAGCCCATCTGCATATTTCCATCTTTTTTTAGCACCTTTTAGGGACGTTAGCCACTATGTCCCCAGCAATCTTCGACCAATCCCTTGGGGAAGATTGAATCTGGCGTGGCGTCCCAACAAGTTTCGGACACCTAATCCACGAAAAAAATGCTTAATGCCCATTGCAACGTATATAATATGTATATACATGCAAAAGGTGTTTACATATACGGTACATATGATATATATATATACAATACAATACATATTGCTATCTTATATATGTTTCATGGATGCTGCAGTAGTTCGGAGCCCATCTTTCGCAAGCCCAGGGACAGTGTGGCCACCGCATCACTCTTCTTCACTTCTCCACGAATTTGCAGCAGGCCCTGTGGATGGCGACATATGGCGACTGAACATGATAAACTAACCAGCAAACATATGGGGGGGTTCCATAAATGGGGGTACCCCAATAACTGGATGGTTTATTTCATGGAAACTCCCAAACAAAAATGGAGGATTTGGGGTACACATGGGTACTATGGGTACCTTATTTTAGGAACCCCCACGTATGTTTTGACTGCAACAAAAAAGGGTTAAATAACAAAACGCTGAGATGTAACAATGATACAACGTATGTAGACCAATCAAAAGTGCAAAGTTCATAAAGAAGAGTGGGTATGGCCATTCAACATGAAGAATTCAGAAGCACCAAGGGTGGTCGTGATTTCTAGGCCCTGGAATCATCCCCTGTCTTGAGAAAAGGAAGCAACTTGTAAAAAAAAACAACGCTGGCTGGTGGCTGCATATTTCCTCGACAGTTCAACCTCGCGCTTTCGAACGCACCCTTTAACCTTGGGGCTAGAAGAACCCATGTCCTGAAATGGAATTGCATTGGGACCAACTCCTACTTCAAAGTACATCAGCGGGCTAATGAATTTTATACTGTTCCAAGCAGTCTTTGTGCGAATCAGAAACCGGAAAACCAAGATGTGCGTACACCGTAAAGGCAAGAGTAATAGTTCCGACCAGGGCAAACAAGTATGTGACAATTGTCTCCGTGGAAAGACCGTGAACACAAGTTGGAAATACAGTACTAATATATATACATATATAAACAGGGTGAAAACACTGTGAACAACTGGCTAACCCAGAGCGAAAACTTGAGTGCTTGTACCAAGTTGTTTGGTTTGAATTTGCTCCTTACTTGAGTCAACAACATCTCTAGTGTATTTACTCCCCCAAATTCTGCTTTGAACGAATGCCTAATAGTGCAATTGAAAGGTTAGTTCTTCCAAATCGAGTCGAGACACCGGCAGTGCTCAAGGTTTCAGATGGGGTTTAGTAAGGACTTGGTGCTGTGCTACTGCCTGTGAAACCATGAAGATGTATCTGTATGTCCATGACAGCCATAAAGAGCACCGCTATCCCATCCCATGATACTGGTTGGTTAGTAAATATTCCTACTATTGGTTATCATTTATAATGATCCTCGATTCGACAATTTTGTATAATCCCCTAAATATATCCAGCATCAAAGAAGGTATTTGCGATGGCTCATGTGTGCTATAGGGATGATACTTCGCATTCTATCTACTACTATATTAATTCGTCCGAATTGCAGTAATGGTTAACATCTAGATCCCATTCTACACCTGTGGCACCTAATGATCACCACCTGCCACGGGAAAACGTGGCAAGTGCCGGCCTGTACCAATTCGGTCACGTGCAAAGTGCCGCTGCCATCGGCATCAATGGCCTGCCGAGTACGTCAATTTTGAAGCCGCACCATAGCGCGTGGGACCCTGCAAGTACATAGAAACGTGGGGAAATAATGTTAATGAGGAGATCATAATGAGATCTATGATTATTTATGGGATTTAAACGCATTAATGGGATATATAACCTACAGTCATTTGAATCTGGGGACATTTGTCCATTCTCATGGGTACTTGGAGGGTCTAAGCATATACATAATAATCATAATACAAGTACAATATTTCGTAGATTACATTTTATATCTATGATAGTGCTAAATAGTGCTATACTAACATCCATAATAATATGCGTAATATGTATGAATAAAGCACTTAATGGTATAGTAAGCATTATGCATATCATGTAGATGCTCTATATAATTGGATGTTATCCATGTGTAAATTGTAATTGATTCATAATATAATTATATATATAATGATGTCATAAATAATGTATTATCTATGCAAGTAATGGTAGAATAAGCATAGAAAAAATCACGATGTGTATGTGTATGTGTATGTTAACTCTATTATCATTCTAGAATCATTGCTATGATCATTGTTGTGTTTGTTTATAATCATACAATAATTATGTTTATTGTTATGTATATTGAATATATATACATATATATATATATATAGTATCATGTGTATATCATATAGGGGATCTACTTCCGTTGCACAGTGTACATGGGGGCTCCAATATGCTCCAATAACATCCTCACAGAAGCACTGGCAATGAAATACCATTTTCAGGAGTAAATAGGATAGGAGGAAGGTCCATAAACCTGTCAGTTTTAAAATCTCTAAACACAGAACAGTGGAAAGCAACATGCCATAAGTGCGAGTGGGCCAGTTGGCACAGTAAGCATGCATCATATGTCACCACAAATGCCATTCACATTCAGTTTCACTAAATGCATTTGCTCTTCAGGATTATGCGCATTGCACAAGCGAACTAGAATTAAGTAGAAAATCTCCCTCCAACTTTCCCTCACGATCCTCTTGGTACAGACCTGCGGCATATGCCCAAAAAAAACATGAGCACCCCCGAAGTCACAGCAAAAGGAGGCACTTTGATTGTCTTCAAACAATAAACAGTTGAGCCTGGGAATTTGGTATATATGTTTTAAGATTCCCTCCTGCTGAGCCACTGGAAGGTCAGGGGCTTTCAATTTGGGCCAACTTTCGAAACTGCTGAACAAATCCTAGTTTTACCAAGATGTGATGCTGTGTGAAGGGTGTGTGGGGACGAATCAAAAGCTATGATTCATAGCATTTTTTGGGGGGATGACCCCCCAGAAATCCCAACTATTTTATGCTATTTTGCTGTGAAGATGAGGGTTGAGCCATAGGGCCATATGGCCAATCAACCCATCCACCCATCAACCCCAGCCTCAAAGAGGTTGGCGCGGTCCGGAGGCAGGTCTAACTCGTCCATGAGCCGTTGCACACATCGGTCCTGGCGCGGAGCTGGAGCAACACGAGGATGGGATGTGGGATGGAGATGGCAAACGAACAACTACTATTGGAAAGTAAGCATGGTATATATATATATATATGTGTGTGGGATTACATGGGAAAGTCATGGAAAATCCACTGAGGGGACTTGAAGTCACACCAGGGTTACGATCACCACTTCCGATCCGTGGGATGACCAAGCCCCCAGAAAGCCGTCCTGAATCACCAGCAGGAAAAGCTCTTTGGTGATTGCCTTGACTTTGCTTAGGATCTCTGCTGGAGCACTTCGCACCAATCCACTGCCATATTTTGGTGCAAGACCCATTTTGCTAGTTGTCTGAATATATACATATACATACATACATACGTACGTACGTACATACATATATATATATATGTATATATATATATATATGTATATATATATATATATATTCGGCTTTTATGAGCTAAGCATGGCTCAATTTGCCAGTTCCAAATAGTACAACCTAAGTTCTTGAGTTTCTTTTACACAACAAAGGGACTTCACCATCCATGACTCCTATCCACATTACCAAAAAGGTATCCATCAAGTGTCAGGTCTTCTCCTTTTGGCTGCCGGGGTACGATTTGAGCGTGAATGTCGTTGTCCGTGAAGGGAGCTGCGCCATTGTTGAAGTCCAGTTGCGGCATTTTGTCCTCGGAATCCCGAGATGGATTCCAAAAAACTGGCCCCACCAGTTTGGAGTAAAAAGAAAGCATTCCTGGTATGGGAAAATATGTAGAGAATTCCTACAGATTGAATGTACTATGTGTATAATATTGTATGATCATCTAGTATACCAGTAAATTAAGGGCTAATTCTCTGTCATGTGTACAATGGATAACTTGTTGAGTATTCCACAATAGTAGTCCACACTAGATCAAGCGAGTATCCCTTCTCCATCTCCCACTAAACTTGCTGTTCGAGGCCATAAGTCAAACACATATGATCAAACAGTGCTTCAAACCACTGAACATCCTTAGTCTTGAAAGGGACATTCATCCAGATGTAATGGATGTAATGGGGTGATTATCCAACAAATCAGCTTTGATTACTGGAGGGTACCATTCGCACACCTTGGCTCTCCCCCGCCAGTCCTGGATCGCGACTGACAAAATCTGGGATTCACCCCATGCCATCTGCACCATCCCCAAGTCATCACCATGGCTTTATGGGGATTGAAAGCATCCGTAAAAATGGCAGGTTCATGGCGGTTTCCCTCACTATGTATTACCCATCTTCGGTGGGATTGTGGTTTACTCTTGGCTTACCATATGATTGATGTCTGCTTGTCTCCCCCAAGAACTCTTTTTTGATGCACCCTCCAACAATTGAATCTGGTAACGGTGAACCCGCCATGTGTAGCTTACTTTTCTGCTGAAGGTGGAGGTTTCCACGGGTTTGTTTAAGAGTGGGTAGAGATCCTTCGCTGCCGGAGTGAAACCTTGAATTATCATTGAATTGCCTGGTGTCACAGCTACATAGGTGATATGAGATGTTCAAAAATGTGGTCTACCCGAGAAAAAAAATGATAAATCATGGGATTTCGCACCACATTTTTGGATAAGTGCTCGAGGGGTGTGGTTGGCCATCGGATCATTGGGTTGGTTTAAGCACCTACAGGAAACCACTTCCTGCAATATGTTCCCCGTCAACCCAACTGCATGTGTTTGACACCGGGGGATACCCATAAAAATGGAAACTAGTAAACACATGAAACAGCAACCTTTCAACGAGAAAATATGGGAATATTACTGTATAGCAGATCATGGGATACTAAGGAGTATTATGGAAATATCATGGTGATTTGTTCACCAAGATTTCAGAAACAAAAACACCTTCAGCGGCGGAGTTTCGATGTTGTCCATGTCTTGGTAGAGGCGATATGCTGCAGCAAACTTTTTCAGCAGCTCGCCTCAGAACGTCAACTGTTGCTGCATGCTGCTGGAAATATCTACCTGCATTTCAAACCAAACATGCGACAAATTTGACAAAGTGCACCACAAATTAACATAATGTAGCTAAATTATGCTTAATCCAACACAAATTCAACGTAGTATCATGTCAATGATGCCTAATATACCACTCAAATTCAACATATTTTAATTCATTTGATAATGCATTAAACCATAGTGATACGCCCCTGTGACAGTGACTTTCAACAGAGTTCTCATGAACAACCGAAACACCAACAAACTGGCCGATGAACAACATACAAGCAGCGAATAACTTGTTTTGGCGGAACTCGGCTCGTGGATTGGGGTCTGCCATCACTGCCCCAGAAAAAGCAATTATGTCATATACAATTATACAATCACATAATTATATCTTTTACACAAACAATATGCACACATGTTGAATCAGTTTGAACAGGAGTGCATGCAAATGTGTATGATAAGGATCCCTTACCAGTGTAGCTGTTTGCTATGGCGATTGCGGGCCATGGTCTGGTAGTGAAATACCCAAATCTGTGTTTGAATTCTTCATTTCTGGTGAAATCCTCTGATATGCAGACACATGTATACTATGACATAAACTATCACAGTGTGGTGTCACATAAACTATCACAAAAACTATCACATAAACTGTTACAGAAACTATCGCATAAACTCTCGCATAAACTATATAACATATCGTATAAACTAACACATTGCTTTCAACCCATGTTGAGTAAGGTTTTGGGGTATCAACCATCCCAACCCTCCAATCCCTTCGCAGAGCCCAGCAACGCGTGGTGCGGGCAATCCGAATGGACTCGCGCGCATGTTGCTCCGCCGTCATGGCGTCGTTCTCCTGGCGCCGTTCGTGTCTTGGATGTCCTGGAAAACATGGGTTTGTCTGAACATCTTGCTGGTATTTAATCTGAATATTGTGGGGAGACAATCCATAAATGGAATAGATTTGGCAACCAACAATAATTATATGAGTTTGTCTGAACATGTAGGGGAAATCCGGGAAACCCGGGAAACCCCCAAGATACCTTGGGGTTTCATGATCATTTTCCTTAGTACATGGCCATTTGAAGGATCTATGTATGTATATACGTATATATATATATATATCATAGAATCATATATCACAATTTTCTAAAAAACAACACCCACAGACTATTGATTATTGTTATAGTTTTGAAGATATGGTCTACAACAATTTTATAACTTCCAGAACAAGTTGGAAGAACAAGTTGAAGTAACAGTTACTATCTATTTTTTGGGTACCATTTTACGTTGGACTTTGAGGGACTTGAAGGACTTTTGGAGGAAAGCATTGCTCCAAGAAAAACATGGCTTTCTTCAACGGTCATGTGACCGACAAGGGCACGGCGAACACGAAGAAATGTCTCAAATCACCAAGAAATGATTGAGAATCATGATAGCCTCCGGTAAACTAACATAGCAAGTGAAAATGGCCATAGAAAAGAGTGGATTTTCCCATAAAAAATGGCAATTTTCAATAGCTATGTTAGTTTACCAGAGGGTACATCACGTGGATATCAACAACAAATGGATTCGTTGAGCAAGGCACGTTGCAACGAAATGGGGATGATATACCGGTGATTCGATCACAGCTGCCCCGTGGGCACCTTGGCAGCTTTCATGGTGATGTCAACATAAACCTCGTTGACAGGTGACGTGGAGTTTCTCTGCCAGATCCCTGGATGAACAAATCAGCGTTGAAACCAGCTGAGCGCATTGGAACTCCCTCGTCGATTTTAGAGTGAACATCCTGAACTGAAGAATGTGAGTACAGCAATAATAAACCACCATCCCCAATTTTACCACAAATTCATGGGTCCTATAGACCAGTAGTTTCTATGGCTGGTTATGGCTGGTTTATGGCCTTGCTCTACTAACATCAGTGGGGACCCTGCGACACAATCACACCATTACAGCCAAAGCTGCAGCCAGGATCACGTTGAAAATACCTGCGACCGATGGAGCTTTGCCAAGGATGGCGGCGAAGGGCAACAATATGTTCATTATATCTGAAACCTAAAACATATTAAAACCAGCAGCGACAACACAACCAAAAGAAGAATAAGAACAAGAAACAAGAACAAGAACAATAAGAGACACAACCACAACAACCAACCACCGCAGCAACAACAACAGCAACAACAACATCAACAGCAACGGCAACAGCATAAACAATGAGATGCAACAACATGTAACAATATGCGGCGAGATGCAACGACATGTAACAATATGTGACAAAAGGCAACAATATTTGACAACATGCAGCAATATAATATGTCAGAGTGATACATAGCAGCGTGGCCTATATTCTCAATATGGTCTGAGTGAAAATTGCAAACACGTATGAAACTGCCTAAGTCCTTAGCTAAACTCAGAAATCTAAGTCTTATTTGGCTGTGTCTCAGACTGGGGTAACCCCAACATGGCATTTTTAGATAATGGATGAATGGATGAATATTCGTGATATACTGATGCAGTAAACTATGGGAGTTCTTGTGTCCAATATGCGGAGACACCCTTTTGTTATACTCAAACATCCCGTCAAACATGTGATGATAAGACATAACATAGCTGGGGTGATCTTTTTATGACACACGTCTCATGCACCTTTCAACCGGATAAACACCACAGAAACATATACTGAAAAGATCTGAAAAGCCTCTGGTATCCGTAGCCCTTGAGCCATGCCAAGATACCCATGGATACCAACATATAGCTCCTGGGCTTGGCGCTCCACGGATGTTGGATCACGTTGGTTTTTCTCGGGGAATTGGGGGACCATATGTTTATCCATATCTTTTCCATGTGTACAGCAACCCCCCAACAAAGATTGGAAAACATCAAATCGGAACCTAAAATCGTAGCAATTACCCTCTGGTAAACTAACATGGCTATTGAAAATGGCCATAGAAATAATTGATTTTCCCATGAACAATGGTGATTTTCAGTAGCTATGTAAACGTTTACCAGAGGGTAAATGGCGAAATTTAGTTCTATCTTTCATATCTTCTTGGAGGCTGCCAACCAAGAATTTGACCCAACGGATTTTCTCTCGTCGACCCCGGTGAAGCCGTTTGGCCCCAATTCACATCATATGGGTTATATATAGTATGGATGAGTGTTACTTAATGAACAGAAAAAAACTAGAAAAACAAGTCAATTGCTCATATAGAATCGAACAATTTATTTGGCTTTGTCTCTCTTCCTCATCATCACGGCTCAGAATGATGACCTACCTCTGAAAACAGCTCCCCTTCACCGGCTGCTTAACGCCTTGCGAGGCACACCACGTAGCACATGACGAAAGGAATCCCAAACTCATTGGCGATCAAGGTATGAATAGGCCGCCCTACAGGAGCCGTTGATACCGTGGAGACCCAGCTTCATCCAACAGCCAGCATCCTCATGTTTTGATGGATTGCCCAAAAAAAGGATCTTGGGCCCCTGTTTTTGTGGGCATTTGGTTGTTCTCTAGCCAGTCTTTGGGAAACATTCATATCAGAATTAGATAAACCATGTTCCCATTTGTCCACGTTCTTGGTTGCACTCTGGTAATCCAACGTTTTAACATTCGTTTTAACATGCCTTATTCCAATCGGTGATTTATCTATGCCATGGCCAAGTGTTCATGGCGAAAAATCCCGTTACCACTGCGGTTCCCGGTTCCCTACACTTCTAACCCATTAAAACAAATCAGCACATACTAAACAAATCTAAACAATGGGGAATGATATTGGCATACATATATTCCGATTGAAGTTGAGTCACCCATCAAACATACGAAAAATATCGAAAAATCGACCCTCCACTGTCCTCAAAGGGGTGGCCTCCTAAAACCTCCACCATTTACCGCTCCCCGAAGAAGTCCCCGCCTGAACGATCGATGCACTCGCCCGAGAAACAGAGGAAGGCCGTGAACATTGCCCTTGGGATCCCAGGTGAGCCCAAAACCAAGACCGAGAAGCCTTAAAAAAAAACAACAAAGCCTCAAAAAAAAGCCCAATGGCCCAGAACTCAACACATTTGTATACATTAATTATGCATTTATGGGGAGCTTAGAAGATTATTTAGGATTTAAGTCTTTAAAAAACACACACACGTCACACATGTCACACATACAACCATATCAAGTTGCTGTGGTATGGTCTCGAAGTGGATCAACAGTCCCAGATCTGAGGTCCGTTGGTCACTACCTGCGCGCGGCGTGCTCCGAACTGGTGGGATAGAAGCAATCAAGTCATTGGGTAGCAAAGGTAATATATATGGGGATATTGTTGGCATATAATTGGGTATCTGACCAACATCATGCAAGAAGGAAACATCAGCGGGATACGATGGGGATATAATGGGATATAGAACCAACAAAATGAGATGGGCCTGTCCAAAAACGGAGGATTTACCGCCAACATGAATAGCAATTCTATGAGGAACAAGTATCACAGTGATCTAAAGATTTTAGAGGTACCTTTCAGACATACCCACATATCGGTCTGAATTTGAGCGATAGATAATCATCGAACTAAAATGGGCCATTGTTCCTTGCAAGCTGCTGAATTACCAGAAGCTCTATCGGATGACATCTCCAGACCGACAAACGTAGTTACGTAGTTGTTTTTTGGACAGTCTTTCTACTAGCCATCGAGTTTGCGGAAAACAATGCTGATCCCTGCGCCAATCAACACACAAACACACACACACACAGAAAAAGCAAACCCCCCGGAGGGAAGTGGACGGCGCAAAAACCAGAGATGCAGCTTGGTATTGGACATGTATTTTTGTGTACCATCTGAAAAATAAAATAAAGGAATAGGAAATCCCCGCCATGGCAGATATGTATACCATGAAATTATACATAATTCTATACAAAATAGGTGTATATGCAAAAAAACGTGTACGATGGGTGATTTTCCATTGCCACGTTTGCCTATCAAGATGTATGTTGTTTCTTGTAAAATCCTTCTTGGCAGATCCCTTCGGCGTATCGCCATAAAGCTTGGCTAATTGACCCTTCGAACCAAGATCCCATACATCTTGGTGCTTTACCAATTACTTTTATGGTTTTACACGGGCTTATCATTCCATTTTAATGGGCTTAGAACTGACTTGTAACTGGTAAAGGGCCATGGCTGTAGTAAACCATCCTCTGTGTTGTTGCTTGCACATCCATATGCAAATTCATCACTATGTTTTTGCTGTTTTTTTTTATCGACCCATCTGCCAATTGGTCACACATGGTTGAACAGTATGGGTTGGTCGGGTTGGTGTGAAACTAGGGTACCCTAGGAATTTATGGTTTAAACTCTCATTCTCACGAAAAACTAACAATTTTATGGGGGGAAATCTTCCATTATATGTATGTATGCCATTATATATCCCTATGAAATCCCTATGACATCCCTATGGTTGCAGCTGAAATCCACCAGACTTTTGCAGCCAGCAAGTGGCCAATGGTCATGGTGGCAAAGCCGGAGATGACGTAGAGCACAGCAATGAGCAGTACGAAGGACAGACAGAGGGTGCGAAAGCCAGCCACCAATCCTTGGCGATTTCGCCGTTTTCGTGATGGTTTTTGAGGTTTGGGGGAGACCTACAATCAGCATATGTATGTATGATTATAAGTGTATATTACAAATCATACATAGACATAGACCCTATATCTATAACTATATATACAAATGTATATATATATATATATGTATATACAGAAGAACATATCACCATGAAGCCCGGTAAAATCAGCCCATGAAAAAAACAACGGAGACTTTTGGGCACTGGCATTGCTCAATTTTCTCACAGAATTGCCCTGTCAAACTTGGCTCGGAAACGCTCCCCCTTTGACTTTGGAGATAGAAAACCATCCCAGGTTCTGAACAGCTCTTCCAAATTCATTCGAAAAATTGGGCACCCCAAAACCACTGCTTTCCTTATCGAAAAAATCACACATTTTGGATGAGTTTGGGGTCCCACTGTCAGAAATTTGCCCAGTTTCCCTTCACCATCAAGCGCAGTTCCTTCATGCACCTGACGCACCAAGACACTTGGGGGTGCATCCCACTTACAAAGTCGTGATATTCTAAGCCATGTATGCCCTCTGATTATATAACATAGCTATGGAAAATCACAATTTTTCATAGGTAAATCATCAAAGATCATCTATATATAAATGTGCCATTTTCCATAGCTGTGTTAAAGAACCAGAGTGTAGCTGCATGTAGCTGCGGTATGACCCACATATTCCCAGGGTATAGTATGGTTACCACGTACTGAGTGGGCTTCGCATCCGGCAGTCTAACCAAGCAATGGGACATCCACTGGAGGAATTGTATCATCCGAGGTATATGGGAATGGGCCTAAACCCTGATAGCCTGCGGTTCACAAAAACAATGCACAGCGGGGT
The DNA here is from genome assembly GCA_003297045.1 of Symbiodinium sp. clade C Y103. Taxonomy (NCBI): domain Eukaryota; class Dinophyceae; order Suessiales; family Symbiodiniaceae; genus Cladocopium; species Cladocopium sp. clade C. The sequence goes on from BGPT01001474.1 coordinate 68,267, forward strand.
CAGTGTTGGAACGTTCCTACACCAAATTTTGCTGTGACTTGGTATTGACCCTATGAGGTTGTCTCAAAATCTGGAACCTCCGTGAAAGACAGATCCAAACTGCTTACCAGCTGTCCCTTGGATCAAAATCTGGAACCCCATTCAACCGGGAAAGTAGAGTTCCTCAGTCACCAAGCCATTTTGGGATTCTTTCGGGTATCGGTATCCCCCACCCACTCTGAGACAAATCTACAATGTCAACCCCAGTTTAATAGACCCTGATTACTACTTGGAGTCGTTACCACCCAATGTCTGAATGAAATTACTCACCATACAAACGTGGTACCCTAATGTACCCTACTTATTATTTGGCAAGACCCTATGGTTTGCCCGTTACTCGTAATTGATGTTGTCGTCAACGTCAAGATCATGTATGTCTTGATGTGATACATGATGTATATCATGATGTATATCATTTTATAACTCATGATAACTTTATATAAACGGCAAATGAAACCCTAATTGAAGTATGCGTAGTTGTTCCATGGGGCCAGGGGATTTTATAACTTATGATAACTTATATAAACCCGAAATGAAACCCTAATAGTATGCCTAGTTGTTCCATGGGGCCGGGGGATTTATAACTTATGATAACTTATATAAACCCTAAATGAAACCCTAATTGAAGTATGCGTAGTTGTAAATGAAACCCCTCTATTGATTGATGGTTGGTTAAACAAAAACCCCAAAACCACCGGTGGTTTGCCCTCCGGGCAAACCACGGGGTCGACCTGGCCTGAGTCTGAAGACTTTCACCACCCGAACCAGGCGAATCAAACGGCAGAAGCGTAGCAAGGACACGCCAAACATGTCGGATTCCTGTCGGATGATCCAAAGAATCAGCACATCCTGTTGGAGGTTTTGGTGCATTTAATTTTGACCATACCCACCTTGGTATGCAACAAGTGGATGATTCACTGATACAAATATCATCGAAAATCTGCAGCTGATATTATCTGCGGTTTCCTAATGCTCAAATCGCACCAACAAGCCGCTCCAAATTCCTTTCATAACGCCCCACAAATGACTTTTCTTTGATCGGGGCTTCTCAGCTTACCCAGTGCTTCCTGGTCCTAGAATTGCCTTTTGAATGGTCAATTGACCAGAACTCCTTCTATTCGGGGTAGAAGTCCTCAAAAGAACCGATGCCAATCATCCCCTCAATAAGGTGGTGCGCCCCCAGCTACAAGTTGGTTTGCAAACCCCATGAACTAGAGGTTTATATGGTCCTATGGTATATATGCAAATCTACCATAAACCCTAGTTGTGCTACTTGTAAAATCAACTTAGCTAAGTAGGGGGCACCATTTAGTAGGCTTGATTTTCCCTCGGACACCGACCAAGTGCTCCAAACGCCTCACTGAGATGAGAAATGAGCAAATCAGCTAGACCAGTGAGGGATAAAAAGAAGTCAAACCTCAGTGACTACACGGCGGTCAAAAAGAATGGAGATTTGACTGTTTCAATTTCGACATTTCAACATATTTGAACCATCAAATGTCTGGACCGACAAAGATGGAGGATGGGAAAGCCACAAATGAAGGTGCAACCGATTCCAGGTTCAAGATGTGTGTACAACAAGCTGTGTAGGAGGATGACAAAGCAGGATCCCAAGTGGAACAGAAACCTGTCAATGTGTGGCAGCTTCTTAAACTGGTGGTTTCCTGAAATGGGGGTACCCCAAATCATCCAAAATTGGGACATTTTAGCATTGAAACCTATGGTTTTAAAATACCACCAGTTTGAGAACCCCCCAAATCAACCCAAACAACCTTAAGGTAATGGGGCCTCTCAAACAATGGTGCTTCCTGCTTCAATGGAACATCATTGGCACATATTGGCACTCCAGTGAAATATTATCCACAGTAACCAGTCGCGCAGCATCAGCAAAGAAAAGAAACAAGGTTCCTAAAATGTTTCCTGACAAGAGCACACAATTGTTTCATTACCCACTTTGTAGTTTCTTCATGATCCTAGGGGACGCTACCATTCCTTCATATGGGACAGCATGGTCCACTGTTGCTAAGCCAGGCCGAAAAGATGAACAGTATCAGTCATATTCCAATATCAAATGGAAAGGAAGAAACACGTGCTTGTCTGAAAACAATCTGAAATAGGGTACAATAAACTCATCTAATGGATTGTCTATGAATTTCTGATTATATTGGTCTTAAATTGAACATTCTCCATGTCAGACAGCCTCAACTCAAGCCCTTCACCCGAGAAGTCTCCCAAGGAACCAGTTGAAGATTCGGTCGTTGCCACAGAAGAACAGGCGTAAACCTGCGGGATGCCGATGGTGCAGTGACATCGAAGGAAACAAGAAGGTGATCTGGATTAAACAAAACCACTTCAAATTTGATGTTTGTTGCCCCCATTGATGTCTTTTTTTTGTCCTTATTTCAATATCATCTCGGATATTTCAGGATAATGCAGAACAAATTCTATAGTACCCATGACAATCTGAGGGCAATACGGGTTTGTCTGAGAGTAGGGTACCCCCGAATTTAATGGTGGATCATTGTTTTTTCCTCTCACAATGGCCATAAATTGGGGATACATACCACGGTTTCAAACAAAGCCATGTCAGTAGCCAGTGGTCTCCCATACGGACTTTGGTAAATCCAATATAATCCAACAATAAGCCATACAAAACAAACTTCCAACTTGTTGACTTACGTTACAAGGTTGAAACGAATCTTCTGATGTCCATGGAGGTTAATTACAGTTTATTACTAAACTATCAACCATTATTCTTAATTACAAATTAAAATACTAAGCATTGTCATGTACATATAATGTTGACCTATGACTAAAAAACTACCCCTAAAAAAAGCTAACCAACTGCCCAAGCCAAATAATAAACAACCCCAGATTAAAGAAAACACACTGCCGCCCTCCAAATTAAAAAATGACCTTGGATTCTGATTACCCCTCTTTAAAGTTATTGAATATCCGAAGAAAGCTGCTTGACACTTTGGATGCACAAGAAAGTTCAAAAATAATGATCATCCCCATGTAAAGTTATCACCATGTATCACCTTGCAAGCAAGTAGGGGTGGGCAGGTGGGGGAGCACGTGGGCTTTATTCATCGAAACTCTAACTATGTATTCGTTAAACTAATAATTTATTGGCAGCACTGTTTTGAAGACTAAAAATCAATCAAATGCAAAACAAACTTATATCTTCGACAAAGTATTGGCAATACTATTTCAGAGATTAAAATCAATCGGAGACAAAAATTCAATCAAAAATATCAAATTTCCATTTATATACTATATCGAAGATGTAGATCATTCGAGCGTTTTTTTTTTTCCAAAATCATATTTTGAGACACAGTGGAGGGGTTATTAATCAAAGGTCAACATTAATAACATTAATTATATAATATAGTTATACCATGAGTCTGGGTAAATTAAAATAATTCACTAATTTGAATTAAAGCCATTTGGGGATGATTCCCTATACTAACCATCATCATTCCAGGGCTCGGTCACAGTGAGGTCGTAACGCCTAAGAGGCGAATGCGAAGCACGTTCTCCAGGACCAAAGCAATGACAAACATCACCTCCAACCAGGGCCATCCTGGAGCTGCGGAAGGGTTGGTGAGCGCCCGAGAATGGCAGGGTTGATATGGTTACCCTCTGGTAATGACTGACATAGCGACATAGAAAATGGCCATAGAAATTTCGTGGATTTTCCCATGAAAAATGATGATTTTGCATAGTTATGTGAGTTTACCAGAGGGTAGTTGGTGGAGATTTAGGTGGTCTTTGAGTTGGTTTACTTTGGCTGAGATTCACTGAGAATGTGTATCTTGCAAAGTTGGTGGAACAATGGCTAAGACTTGGCCCTCTATGCGCATATCCACTCCATGCCATTCACATCGCAAAAAAGCGGAGGTTGAGCACAGATGTTTCGCCAGTTCTGGTGGCTTCACCAAACGCCAACAATGGGAAATCCACCATGGAGGTTATAATGGGAACATCCACTATAAATAGAGGTTTATAGCTGGAAAGAACTGATCAACCAACACCGGTATGCAACCTCAAGATTGGTCGTTTCATATCGAACATGTCCAGTCAAAGTGTGGTTCCCCGAGCCAGAAGTTCGACTGCCCACATGCAAGTATTGATGTTTTTCCCCAGGGTCTCTTCCTTCATTGAGCAGAAACGCAGAGCCTCTGCAGCACCCCCAGTTATACTTTAAATTGCTTCTTACCACAGCTAATTCTAGGTATATTATGGTATATCTCATTGTATATCCATTACACATATTCATAAATCCCAGTCATACTAGTACCTCAACAGAAAGCTGGTTTAACCTATCGAACCTCTTAACCGGAGGGGCTGTTCACCTGGTCCACGTGAACTATCCCAAACCTGGGAAATGTTCTTTCTGTAGTTTCTATATGCATTTCAGGGATTTGCCAAAGATATAAGATATTCATAGATATTCCCAATAAATGGATTGCTTCAAGGGAAATCTCCAGGAAACCCTGATTTTTACCACCAATGATAGGGGATTCCAAATGTTCCCATGAACCAATCCAATGACAAAAACAACTTTGGAATTGAAATAGCTATATCGATGTAACCAGCTGTGGCGATCCTTTGATGAGCGACTTCGCCAAGCATCCATCCCAGTCTTCGAAGTTCGGATGTGTCTGAAAGCCGATCATGATCCCATTGGCGATGATCAGCAGAGCCACCTGTCACAACTGTGTGTGGATAGGAGATTCCCAAGATGCTTCCCACCTCAAACAAAAAATGCCTTGGTTCTACAGAATGATGAATCTATACATGTAAATCTAATATATATATATATAATATACAGTATATAATACATATATATATATAAATCTAATATATATATATATATAAATCTAATACATATATTATATATATATATATATTTACACACAACCTGAAATACGTCATTCTTGGATATGTTTGGCATGACTCCCTTTCCGAACCATCCGATCTAGATCCATGTTCAACTCGAGGTTTGTCTAAACCTGGATCCAAATCATATATGGTGACGTCACTGTGAGATCGGTATAGTGCAGTTCTCAGTTAATGATTGAACAAACAAACACAGTGGTTTGCTCTAAGATCTCTAGTGATCATTATATAATCAGTGTGATTAACCGTTCTAATCCAAACAACATATCAACAAGAACTCATGATGATATATAATTCAGATCCCCAAAACCTCTTACCTCAGTCAGTCCATCTCAGCTGCCTCTGCGATTCACAACATCATCAACGTCGCCATCGACAAATTGACAACACAAATGCTAGGCTATGCCAGAAAACAGTGTCACACTACCCTCTGCTAAACTACCATAACTAGTGAAAATCACAATGTTTTCATAGGTAAATTAACTATAAATGGTAAATTAACTATAAATAGTCATTTTCAATAGCTATGTCAAATTACCAGAGAGTGCCCTTTTTCAGACCAACCCGTCTCGTTGATGCTTTGAATCCACGACAAGAAATCGCGAAAGGATCATGTTCTCAGGTAAGTAGGAATGGAAAATGAACAACACAATTGAAACCACCTGTCTTATAGATACCTTTCATTTTCTTAGTAGCTGGTCTACAATTCTATATTATACATGTTTGTTTATGAATATAACTATATATATATATTATATTATATACACATATAATATGTCAAAAAAACAAAAAGTGGTCTTCAACTACAACCCGTTGACCCACTTTTGAAACTCCACGTCCACCCCTCCATTGTCCCCGTCCAACAATCGAGTGGCAAACGGCTCCATAAACAGCAGGACACCCATCCGTTCAGGTGGAGCTGCCAGGTCGTTGATTCGCACCTCGCACGGTGGAGCTGGCCAGCGTGGGGGATCTACAGCAGTGAATATGTGTAAGATCAGAGCTTCCCAAGTCCATACCTTGCATATTTGTAATAGTGTTATATAGTGTTCACATCTCTAAATATCAATCATCCTCTACCCACTAAGAGTCACCATTTTTTTTTGGTTAACCATGCCTCACTTTTATCTATATGTACCCAATGCTCCCGTTTAGGTCGTATCACCAAAAATCAAGCACAGGACCCAGGAAAGGGGGCTTCCCCAACGACAAGCCATTTGTGGGTCCATTGGTACCCAACCTTGGGGTCGCCGTAGTCACCATAATGGGGCTCCCCATAAGTCTACAAACTCATCTAGACACCTCTCCACGATCAATTCAACACTTAGCCTCGTTGGATGCATCTTTGCCACAATTTCTGCCCATTGAACTACAGACTGGATATATACCTTCCCCAAAAGTAACATACACCCTGCCAAACAGGGGGTTGGAAGACTAGTTTCCACGAAAGAGTTGGTTGTTTTCAGGGTCCAATCTGGTAAACCGTATGATAATCCATCCCCAGAATCACCTTTTTTATGGGTTTGAAAAACCATCCCCAAATGATAGGTCTATGGCATTGGGTTTCCAGACAAACTTCGCTGCGCAGCCAGGGAGCAAAGGTCAGTTCGGCGACCAGGCGATTGGTGTCTCCGGCCAGAAGGATCTCCCTCATCGCCTGGTGTTTTTCGGCAGGAAATTACTATTTTTTCTGCATGAACATCATCAGTGCACATCAATGCTAGATATGCTTGGATATCCCACGAGTATCCTATACAGTTTTTGTTGTTTACCGCGGAAGAAAAAAGACACGCTTCAAGCAAATGCCGCCCATGGCTCACTGGGATGAAGTGGCTACCGGATTGGTGCGAGTGGTGATGAGTGTCTGTGTGTGTGTGTTGGGTTTTGCATGTTTTTTTTGAAGGTCCAGTAAATTTTCCTTCATGCAAAAATAGTTCGATAAGAATTCACAACTCAGTAAACTAACATGTGGACAAAAACATCAAGAAACATAAGGCTAGTCACCATCAAAATTGATCGCATAGTACATTCAACAAAAACAACACAACGCAGGCATCAGCAATTGATGGGTTCCAGAGTAAGGCTCCCCCGAAGAACCAAGATGTGTTTGATCAACTTCACTGGACCTGCTTAATTGATTGACGTACACATGTGCCATTGTCAGAACAGGGCTCCTGGTCATCGCACCATCCTTGGGAATCTTTATATCGGACATTATATATAATTCCATGCGGATAGTTGTATGACAATCTCCCCAATATCGGAAATAATATAATCCGCTATATACATATATAACTATATATTGTGTATAGCATTACATAGCCCACTGATGCCTTTCAGACTCCCATTCTCATGGTTAAAACACTGTTGTCGGCTGGTTAAATACCAATTCATGTTGGTTAAACCCTCATTGTTGGGGCATGTTGGGGCGTTTCAGCTGATTTTGTGGATCTTTGTCTGTTGGTTTACTCTCCATTCTTGTTGTTAGGAATTCAATTTCCATGGTTTGTGGTAAAATATCCAGCTTCTTTTGGTGAAATTATACATCTCCGTTCTTGTTGGTTAAATCTCCAATTTTTCTTGGTCACACATTAACCCATGGTCTTGGCTGAATTTCCATGCTTTCTGGATCTCAGTTTCTGTATCTTGTATAAATCCACATCTTTTCGTTGCTTTACCCCGCTGTCAAACTGCGTCAGGTGCCTCGAACTGCGTCAGCAGTCGCGAGCTGAAGATCTTGCGGTGCACTTCGTAGTCGGGGATCATAAAGAGATCCATCCTTGGGAGTGTTTTTTTTTCGGATTCCAGTATAAATCATCATTAGCAATGAGGTTTACATGGATGTGGGAAACCCATGGTTTCATAGGAAAATGATCTACAATTGCTGGGTTTTCCACACAAATGTTGGTTTACAGGATGGTACTGGAGAACTCATGCAAACATGAAAATTACATATGTATATGTACGATCGTCATCAAACATATTGGGAATGGAATTTAATAATCAATTGCAAGAGCGCGAGGAGTTTCTTATTGCGGCTGAATGGAAACATGGTTTAATTATGTGGATTTACCATCAATATCAATTTTGATAATGCTGGGATCTCATGTCAATATCAAGAGAAGGAAGTTATTATACCGTTATTAACCATCAATATCATAATAATTACATATCTATCAACAGCAACAATGAACCAATTGAATCTGAGAAAAAAACACTGGATTAGATTGTATGGTAATTCTTTATTTGCAGATAAATCCAGATGGCAACCTCTGGTAGTCAACATGGCTGGCTGGTGCCATGTTTGGTGGAAGGTTTCTTGGGCGGGTAAGCCCAACTATCCCTCTTCAATCCCAGTAAAATGGCAGTTGAATTTGTATTGTCGATGGCGTGATTGGCGGCAGGTATTTGCCACGAAGTCAGAATTGTTGAGCGAATGAAATAACGTGCGAGTCAATTTTTGAGCATTTGACTTCTATTCTGGTCTAGAAGCCCAACAGAGGGAATCTGCATGGAATAGCATGGACGCGCGCTTTTGATGGGACATCTCACCAATAAAGCGGTAAATTGTCACTGATGGCCAAGAACTGAAAGTGGTTTCAAATAAACCATGCAACTGGCTGGCTGGTAACAGTCATCTGAAATGGAATTACAGATATGTATATACGGTATATGTTTATGATTGTATGTATATATCTATATATATATATATATACACATACGTACTTTATAGTATTGATGTGTGTATAATTGAACGAATTCATGTGTATACATTGTCTGATGTGTATATAATTGAAAAGCATTGTCATTTTTGGCCTTGAAAGATGCCATGTCTGATGGTACCATAAGTTTGTCTATACCTTTGTGCCTTCACGTTGTGCTTGTCAATATTCATGTATATACTTTACAATATATCTTTACAATATATCTTTACAATATATCTTTACAATATATCTTTACAATATATCTTTACCATGTACAGTACATCTGAGAACAATAAAATGAAATATATTGCACACATTCTAATAAATACTCACGAACTTTTCATGGATTTTGCTGCTTCTACCGGCGGGTTTTTGCCCACCTCCGGCGTTTTTGGCCCTGGTTCCGACCACCAAGGGTCAGGGCGGGCAAGGGCACCACGTTGTAGTTTCGCTGAGGGTTGCCCTCGTAGGACATTCGGCTTTCGAAGGTGGCCGGGGAGACCGACTCAGTACGAAGAAACCGGGGAGCAGGGGGAGTTTTCGGGGGCGGGAGCTGTTCACAACGGTTTTATGACGCCATGCCTGTCCATGAAATGGTCATATAATGGACAATCATGTCATAATGAGATCATCATATTCAACAATGTGATCTAATAGATTTATGGATATCAATGGGATATCAGTGGCTACAAGGTGCTAGTTCTAGGTTCTAGATATCCTGGAGCTGTAGGATAATTATCTCTTTTTTGAAACAGGTAGATTACTAAGCGAATATTTTAGAACCAACAAACAAGGGAATTTTTGATGTTTCACATGGGTTTGTCCGAACTAGATTTGACATTCAAGGTTTAAACACAGATCTACGAGTACCCAATCACTGTTGAAAATATACTCACGGAAGTTTTCGATATCTCCAGTTTTGCTCGTGATGTGGAAAAATGGTATTCATATGGGTGTCTCTGAAAATGTTTAGTACATCCCAAAATCGCAGTTATGTTGTATATAAGATATAATTATATATATATATACAGATATATACAGTAATTGGGACAATTATGATAAACCTTGGCTTTTGAGGGTACCCCAGTTTCAGATGAACCCATATCTTCGTTGGGGTTGCAGCCGTCACTGGTGATGACTCTGGGGGGAAGTATTCCAAGGAGAACTCTCTAAAGTTCACAGGGAAACAACATCTGCAACTGTATGGCTAAGCTTGGATACCCCAGTAAGTTGGATGCCAATATTTGCTATTGGTGCAACATGTATTGTTTAATAATGATATGTATATATATATATATTACCCTATCTTGATATTTCTGTTTGTTCTCCGGAAATCAACTCGAGCTAAACACATGTCCAAACGATTCAATCTGCTGGTTGCTGATTCCACCGATGGGTCTAATGTTTTTATCAACCTCCGAAAAGATATAGAAACACTGAAAAACATGAAAAATATGTCCTGTTGTGGGCTAAGTTGCTTCACAACAAATTTCACTACGGTTTTACGACAACAGAACTGGAACACCACATAACACCACAGTTGTACAGTTATTGTACTAAAATTATGATATATAGATTCCACAAAAAAAAAAAGAAACAATAAGAACCACAAACGATTCGGAGCTCTGGGGATTTTCCATCAGCCCTTCCGAATCACATCGTCGTGGCACCACACTGTGGGCGTGCGATACATTACCGGAGCCAGTAAAGTGCCGTTCGGGCCAGGCCCAAAGCGGGGGGCCAAACCTTGGGAAGGGGAGACCCGAAATAAATTCTGTCAGAGGTTTGACATTAATTGGACTGGTTTAAGGGAAAATTTACAGGAAACCATGGTTTTCCCCATCAAATATAGAGGTTTCCTGAAAATTTTCCCATTAACCAATCCAATGATAAATAGTATGAAATTAATGGATTTTCTATGTTTTTTTTTTCGCGTGGAAAATTCAAATTCTTAATTCGACTTTTAGGACACATCTTGGATTCTCGATTTCTGTCTTCAAATGTCAGCCGTGTTGAACGGGGGTTGATTAATTGGAGGGGATATCGGAGTATATCATCACGTGTAGGGCCTTATACCATGGAGAATCTGGGATTATTTTTGCTGGATGATGTTTGCTATAGGCTATAATCATTGAATATAATACCTGAAGATAATGGATCTATAGTCATACTACAAGGAAACCGAAAACAGTCCAAACCTATTTTTGGATACTTTTTGCCTACTATTAAAACACATCGCGTAGAAAAAATCATCTGGCGGGTTGGTGGGAATGGACAGTTCAGCCCTTTTCACTTCAACAACTCATCCCCGAACGCAGCGGTCTTCGCCACGAGACCCATTAGTTTCATCTTCTCCGAACTCGAAATTGAAGACCGCCATGGGGGAATTGCTACGACGAAAATCGCCACCAGTTGGTTTCACCTTGGAAGTTGGGAAAGCTGGTATGGCACTTTTTTTTTTGGGGAATGAAATGACCTGGATTTATTGATCGAAGGCGGAAAACATATATAGACATGTGTTCATCCAGTTCTGAGAATACAGTTGAGGGGCTGAAAGGATCTGAATGTGGTCTACAGATGTCTACAGCTGATGGTTTTTCCGGAAAAACAATGCATGGGCTAGTAGACATGATTGTTTTTCTTGCTTTGTGGGACTTGTTTCGGTGATCTTGCAATCCCAATCCATGACCCCAAGTTGGAGTGCAAAGCTTGGGTAGCAAAGTCAGCTAAGTCGGCAATAAAGTCAAATATTTTCTACATAGCTACTACATACTACATGACATGTCACTATATCCAACTGCACCAAGCACCCTTTCTAGCCTGATCCTCTGAGGGACTTCATCCCTTGAGCACGACATATTCCATGTCTGCCCAATCGTGTTGACTGCAAACTGTAAGCAAATAGCCATTAGATATTATCCTAACCAACCAAGTTTTCGAGCACATATTTTGACCCATGTCCATACCGCCAGCCTCAAAGTGAAGATCAATGTAATCTGCAATGGAATTCACCAGATCGTTCCTTAGTGTTCAGTCCAAAGACGGGCCATCCTCCAAAGTTACTGTAGTTCCATCCGCTTCTGCCTAATCATGATCATGGTTTTCCTGTGAAAAAAAAAAGCAAAGCAACAGCAGCAGCAGCAGCAGCAGCAGCAGCAGGAGGAGCAGCAGCAGCAGCAGCAAGAGTAACAGCAGCAGCAGCAGTAGCAGCAGCAGCAGCAGCAACAAGAACAAGGACAAAAACAGAAACCAAAGAAGAACAAAAACAGGAACCAATTCAAGAACAAAAACAGTAACCAAAACAAGAACAAAAACAGGAACCAAAACAAGAACAAGAACAATAACAAGAACAAAACAAGAGCAAGAGCAAGAACAACAAGAGCAAGAGCAAGAACAACAACAACAACAACAACAACAACAACAACAACAACAACAACAACAACAACAACAGGAGCAACAGCAACTGCAACTGCAACATCAACAACAGCAATGACAACAGGCAGCAGCACAAGCCCATCTAGAGTGAATCGCTCCGCTGGGAGATTTGGGCCAAATATGAAGAAAGACTTGTACCCTCTGGTGAACTAACATAACTATGGAAAATCACCATTTTTCATGGGCAAATCAACTATAAATGGCAATTTTCAATAGCTATGTTAGTTTACCAGAGGGTAACTGATTGAACAAATCCCCTCATTCTGGAGATCTTTACTTGGGTTGCGCATCAGAATTGAGACCTAGCGAACAACGGATTCGGGTTTGTGTTAGTCATTTCTATAATATGTGTGTATATATATATTTCTATTACACCAATGCCGTTGTTCTGCCGAGTCTAGCGGCCTAAATCCTTTTCTTCGGCTGGTGAAATCCAAATGTCGCTTGGTGAAATCGTGTTTAAATCAGTCATATCCACATATTTTCCATGACCAAATTAAGTTGAAATTCCAAATTCTCCGTACTTGTTAGTTGAAGTAAAAGAAGGGTTGCTCCCAACACCCCAGGTACAAGGGGGGGTAAATTGGGGCAAGAAAGAGGTAGAATGACCCATTTTTTCCCCCCCAAAAGAAAGTGGCTATCATTTGCCTATGGCTTGGATCAACCACCTGTATGGTTGGTGAAATCCCCCATGAACTTCTAAAAATCCACTCCATGGCTTCACCTTCATCTTACTGGTTGGTTAAGAACGGGATTCCCCTTATTAATGTGGGTAAAAGAATGATAAACCAACCATTTGGGAAGGGTTATGGTGAAATTGGGGATGGTTTATGGCTTTGTTTTAACCACATTCTTAGACTCCTCAATTTCTGTTGGGTAGTAGAATCCCGTATAACATCGTATAACTCATCATCAACCCCGCCAGGGGGTGTCTAGTTCTACAGCCGCTGCAAACCCAAAAAACCTAGCGCCGGGCCACATGTTTTCCACGGTGTAACTGGTCAATCCCAAGGCTTCCATGGCGCTGTGCAGCGCACGGCCCGACACCAACCTGCCACGGAGGTTGGGACCCCCGCCGGGCCGGACCGTTGGAGCTTCCATGACTCATTGTGTTTGTTGGTTTAGAAAATTAAGTCACTAGAGATTCCATAGATATATCTACTACTAAAAACTCTAATAATTTATAATGATTTATATATATATATATAGATGCTTGTGAACTATAGATGCTTGTGAAAGATGGGAATTGTCTAGACCAATAATCATCCCACTTGCAGACTTGCAAACTCGACAAGTTCAGAATCTTTGCAGAACCAATCCCACTAATCCATGGAGATTTACCAAGTGAACTTGCAGACATCTCATGTTTCTCCAAGATTAACTCTCTGGAGATCTAGCATGGAGAAGTAAGGACAACACAAGAATTATATGGGGATGGATTTCAACCTGTTAACGCATATTTGGGGGGATAAACATCTATTAACAAACTATTTTAGCGTAAAAAAACATCCTAGAAACCAGATTTTTGCCCCACAAAAACCAGGTCGGCACCTCACTTGCGCACACAAATTTGACTCACTTCTACACACAGATCTTGACTCAGTTGTACACGCAAAAGCCTCACCAATACACACAAAATTGCCTAACTTATACACACAACCTTGGGGAGTGGGGCTAGGGAAGAAAAGGGTAGGATCCAGCAGCCCAAGCGGTTGCTAAACTTCACATCACCATCACCATCACCATCATCTTCATCTTCATCATCATCATCATCATCATCATCATCATCATCATCATCATCATCATCATCCTCATCGTCATCGTCATCATCATCATCATCATCATCGTCATCGTCATCGTCATCGTCATCGTCATCTTCATCATCATCATCATCATCATCATCATCATCATCATCATCATCATCATCATCATCATCCTCATCGTCATCGTCATCATCATCATCATCATCATCATCATCATCATCATCATCATCATCATCCTCATCGTCATCGTCATCATCATCATCATCATCATCATCATCATCATCGTCATCGTCATCGTCATCGTCATCGTCATCGTCATCGTCGGCGTCATCATCATCATCATCATCATCATCATCATCATCATCATCATCATCATCATCCTCATCCTCATCCTCATCCTCATCCTCATCCTCATCCTCATCCTCANTCATCATCATCATCATCATCCTCATCCTCATCCTCATCCTCATCCTCATCCTCATCCTCATCCTCATCATCATCATCATCATCATCATCCTCATCATCATCATCATCATCATCATCATCATCATCATCATCATCATCATTATCATCATCGTCATCGCCATCGTCATCGTCATTCGCGTTCACAGATGAGTTGTTTTCGCGTGCACAACTGAGTCGGTTTCCGCGTGCACAACCGAGGCACCATCCAAACCATACCAGTAAACCACAAACTCAAATGAAGACTTGATGTCCGAAGGACATCAGTGCGCAAAACGCAGTCCTGTCCCCACAAATCAAGATTTTCTTTGGATCAGTTGAATGCGATGTCAGTGATTGCGTGTAGCCGTAACGTTCGTGATAAATGGGGGATCCCAAAATGGTTGGTTTACAGTGTAAAATCTAATTCAAATGGATGATTTAGGGGTACCCCCATTTTAGGAAACCTTCATTGTCAAAAAAATACATTGTCATTTTTTTTCAACATTGATATCTACTTCACGAGATATCATCATTATGAACATCCCAAATGTTGATAGTTAAATCCCAGTAAAATCTCTATAGTGTATGCTTAAATCCCACAAAAAAAAAACACATACTAAATCACTACTTTTCATGGTGAAATCATGTTAAATCCTACGAAGTTCCAAATGTTCATGGTAAACATCCCATTCACATCCCATTGAAATTAAAGAATCCCATGAAAAAACATGTATAGATAGATATATATATATATATATATGCATCCCATTGAAATCCCATGAAATCCTGACTTTTGATGCTTAAGTCCCATTGAAATTGAAAAATCCATGTTGGCACCTCTGTGATGTCACGGCCGCCCCCAGGCGAACTCGCAGGCGCTGACGGATGGCTTGCGCCTCTGTGGAGCTTAACCTGCAGATGCCCAAAGTACCATGGGGAACTGATGGAAATTGGGGAACTGACCATGGAAACGTGGGGATTTCAATGGGATTTCAATGGGATTTCAGTGGTTTTTTAGTTGGATTTAGCGGGAGATGAATGGGATTGAACTGGATTTGATGTGATTTGACCATCCCAAAGTAGGGATTCCATGAGATTTCATCAAAAATAATGATCTTATCCAATAGTAGGCATTTAGTAGGCTTTAAGTCATCAAACACAATGATTTTATAGGAGTTGACCCTCAAAAGCATAAGGGATTTAAGGGATTTAAGTGGAATATCGCCATTAAAATGCTTGAATTAACTGTGAAAACATAATGATAACTTGACATTTTTCAAGATGACCGGTGTCACGAAACGTGGCATCCAGTGATCCGGTGGACTTGGGGGCACTTTACCGGGGCAATTATGGTAATAAACCCCAAGAAAGTTGGGATGTAACCCCGTATCTATGGTGACATGTGTCATATATAATATGGAAATTGTCATGTTTTTTTGTCTGGTTTTATAACATAAACTGCACCAAGGAGATATCAATGAGTCAGTGAGGAGGATACATGGAGAAGACATTCGAGATGGTGATTGCTTTCCAACGTTGATACTGATGAGTTCTTTTCCATGGTTTCACCAACGGGAGATACCCAATCATCATTGATATGCAAACAAATCAGTTTGCTTATGATCTTGGTTATCATTTTTTTTAGCATATAGGAATCCTTGTTGGTTCTACTTCACGACAAGCCAAACGTTTGGTTCCCAAAAGCCATAGTGCCTCAAGGTGGGATCTCTCGGATCATGGGAACAGTAGAGTTTTGCGTTGGATTTGGCATCGCCCATTGGTAGATGATGTTTCTATTAAGCATGGTGTTTTTTTTCATAGCTACGTTAGATTGTTAGATTCCTCCCTATATGAAATCTCAACATTTTTTTAGATTTCACCTCCATTTGTGATTGTGAAATATAGGGTCTTTCATCCCTAGCTCGCAGGCATCTGCGGGCAAAGCGGCATATCCAAGCCCCATTGGGTGGAGCCTTCCTTGGCCGTTGAGCAAGTACAGTCAGGGTACACAAAGTCACCCCCCAGCCAGGTAGTAGGGAGTTCTTCGCCATCAACTTTTTTATGGGGATGGGTCAAAACCCTATGAAATTGCCATATGACTGGGGGAACAAGCATCCAGCTACACAAGCTATTTTAGGGTTTTAGGGTACCATCGGGTACAAGGGTTTTGACCCTCAAACTTCAAATGTTCAATGATTGGCCCTGCACCTACTTTAGATGAGGTTAAAATGAGAGTCTAGCTGCAGGTGGGTATGAGGTTGGTATGGGGGGTGATGTAGTTTAGCTGGAATAGTGCGATCGGCTGTAGCTGTCACTGTATTTCAATCTTTTGTTTGGTATACTAAATATTCTGTTTGTATTTACAGGGCAACTGGGAATGACACGTCCCAACAATTTGTAAACCAAGCCAAAGAACCCTCATGAATGGCAAACTCTCCACAAAACCTCAAACATATTTGGTCATTTGGGTTCCAAATCCTTCGAGGTGTTAGTCTGGTATGTACCTTTGATACATAATGCGTATATACATACATACACATATTAGTAACCCCCAGAAAGACAGATTCAAATTTTATTGCCATGTTTTTTGTTTGTCGCCCTATTTGTTCGCCAAGCTTCACTGCTGTCCAGATTGGCAGCTTTCGCCTGGCGGTTAAACATCGAATCGCTGGCTGGAAAATCCTATGCTTCTTTATGTGTAAATATGGGAGAAATGGCTGGAACATGGGGAAACTTGGTAGGAATAATTGCGGGATCATTGCTCAACTAATTAGTTAAATGGTAATTGTGTTTTTTTTTTACCCATTGCCATGCTGAAATACTGGAGGGTATCAGGGCAGTTATAACCAGCTAATTTTTTGGTGTAAATTGGTAAATGATTTTTCAAATACATACATATACAGTAGAGCCCGATCTTCCCGGATCACATTCTGTATATTCTCCTGCATGTTTCATCCGAAACAGAGTGCAACCATAGTTTCATTCGGGTTTCACGGATCTGAGCCAACAGTGCTTGTTGCGTTTCAATCTCTCGGTCTGGGACTAGTGCATCACCAATGCAAGGCAAAACCTGAAAGAAAACCTGGTACCCTACCTTGGAACCCTCTCTGTTGTTAGTTTGCAAAGCTGGGTTCATGAAATCAGGCAGTGGAAACGCATGAAGATGTTTATGATTTATATTGACTAATCTATAGTAAATATATATCTCACTTAGATCTGTAGATGTCTTAGTAGGAGTTCTATAATATATATATATATATATTATATATACTACAGGTATGAATATTACAACCCAAGCGGTTAGAATATTCTAAGCATTCGATCTATATATATATATGTACGGTGAATATGGTGCTGGTTAAAAACGGGATTCCGCGTTCATAGATAGTAAATAATCCCACAACTAATCATCAACCAAGAGAGATGTCTTGCAGCCACTGCTCATTTGCAAAACCCATCCATCAGATCCATGTTTCAGTAAACCGACCAACATTTATCAATCATATCCCCACAATGTATCATGTTTCTGGATGATCCCCCCCCACAGATGCTGGTAAATCATTCCTACTTGGAGGATCATCCCAGTAAGTGGCGAATAACCCTGGGAAGTCATTCATGGTTTATCCCATAAATGGCTTATAACCCCAGCTACTAAGCACTAAGTGGGATGATTCACTGGATTGGTTTAAGGGAAAAATTACAGGAAACCCCTATAATTGATGGGAAAATCCATGGTCTCCTGTAAATTTTCCCATTAACCAATCCATTGAATGATCCTCCAAGTAACCAATTTCCACAGCTGCCTGTGTGATCTCATTGACCAAATCATTGGGATCCCACCGCTGGAGATGCTCACGGATCGTCTGAGCACCGCATGGCTTCGCTTGGTCCACTTATGGGAGCCCTAGGATAAACATAAAAGATGTGGAACCCCCATTCCCAGAACATGATCTACGGTTTTTCTGGTTTTTCCACATCTTTTTTGTATGTTTACCCCAGGGTATATTAATTGGATGATAGGGAAAAAACAATGGATAAAATATGAAGTCTATAGATGTAGATAATGTGCAGGTCATGTATTGATAGTCAATGGATTGTTTTAACTAATCAAAAAAGTATGCGATAAAGAAAGTGGTTGGATTTATATAATATTTTTTTGGAAACTCAAGGCTCGCTTACCACACGTTGGACCAAAAAATGCATGGCAAATGAGGGGGTATCTCTAGAGGACAACTATGCATGTGCACGAGTACAACATCACCTTCAAACGGGAAAAACACTATGGTTTCTACCATTGCTGCAAACCAATGTCCGTCCCTTACATGTTTCCGGATTTGCCGGATTTTTTTGTGGTGGCTCAATTGATAGTAGACCAAACACGAAGGATCATGAGAACCAAAAAAAATGATGGCATGTGTTTCATAACATAGGGGAACAACACTATCAAAGCACAATGTTTCACTGTAAAAAAAAAACGGTCTTTGAGATACCCACTCTTAGACTTGCCTGAACAATGAGTGAAGGTCAGGATCAAATCATGGTTGACATGAAACTTGGTACATTTTAAGGTATTATACCTGACAAAGAAGTAACCGTTGGATTCTCTTGCGAGATGTGCGGGATGTCACCAAGGACTGCCTAAGGTCCATGAAAGATCAGGAAATCTTTCCATGATCATCCCCAAGAAAGGGAAAACAATGAAAAGAGGGGCTTACACAAGATTTCACACCAGAACATCCAACAACATAACATCATCTTGCTGGTGCTTAGTAGGGAATGGGGGAATGACCTATAATAGCCATTAATAATCATCCCATTCCCATCCATTCCTTCATTCCTTGCTAAGCACCAGTAAGATTTTTTGCAGATAGGAATTGGAAGATTAGTTTCCTCTAAAAATAGTTATTCTCAGGGTCTATGTTAATATACCAGAGGGTAACATCATAAGATTTTTTGCAATGGCATCTCCAACTCCGCAACGAACTGCTCCCAAGGCACGTCGAACTGTTTCCGCGTCTTGGGACCGAAGATTCGCTTCGAGAGCTGCGCGTCTGGATCCGTCAACCTGGGACAAGCCGGTGGCTGGTGGTCTAACTGGGACAAGGGGAGACAATCAACAAGAATGGTGACCTGAATGATGATACAAAATATCATATAATATATATCATATGCATCAATGTAGACATTTGAGGATTGGGACCTTAGGATAGAAGACCATGCTATCCGAACTGATGGAGGGTGGAAAATGTTGAGAAAACTACCTGTATCTCCGCGAAAGTATCATGAAAAAAAACTCAAGGACACTGATTTGTTGTCGTATATTGTATTTAACCCGTTTACCATAGAAACTATAGGTTGGGAAAACCCGTCAATACATATATGATGAACAAACTTGATTCATGACATGCACTTCAATTCGAAGTGCAAAAAACATATCGTACATAATATATCTATATGTGTATATATTAGATCATATTGTTACCCCTCAAAAGGACAAAACCAAAAATCCCACTAAAAAAGTGAACAAAATACTTTTTTCCACCTTCTTGCGGAATGCTTTATGTATATGTATATACTGTATATACCCATAAATGGAGGTTTCTTAAGTCAGGGGGGGATCCCCACATTACCATTGGTTTCAAGACTAAGTGACTACTGACTGGATGATTTGGGGGTACCTACCCCATGATGGCACCCAAATTGCTGTCGAGAGTCAGGCTCACCAAAGCATCGGTGGGACAAACATTCCTGAGACCACGGAACAAGGGGCGTGGGCGTGCAGCGTGGTCACGGCGGGCCAACAAAATGTGGACTGCCCTCGCGGAACAGTCATTGGAAACAAAGTTGATATACCAAGCATTTACTATGTATGACAATTTTGATACTATTGTAAAAAGTTGCTGCGTTGAGACTAATTTCTATACAGATTCATGACAGTCATCATATTTGTTATGTATGTAGCCATGTGACCAGTAGAATTAAATTGGGTTGGAATAAACACATTAAATATATTAAATTGAGAATACTTACATTACTGTATGTTACATTCAAAAATAAACAACAACAAGGCACAAGTTATTTGATGATCGAACCATATCGAATCAAAGTGGTTGGGTATATCACCTACTAGCCGCGCACCCCTGTGATCCTCCAACATGGAACCTGAAAACTGAAGTGCCAACTGTCCCAGACTTGGAATCCAAAACATCCCAGAGGGCTGACCTGCGAAAACTGCAATAGGCTAGGATTTCTCCAGGCTTTTTCATCACTCACAACGCGGAATGGTGCAAGACATCTGTGGCGGCAAACACTTATATTATATATATATATAGACTTCCTTGTTAAAGCAAGAACATGCAAGAACCAAATACATTGTGTGTCAGACCCGGTCAAACATTCACCAGATGTATATAACTCACAATTTACATCCATGTGATGTGGTAAATCCAACAAACAACAAATGTCCAATTTGACCATTTTGTTGTTGTGTATCTAAACCTAATGGCCAACTGGGCTTTATTATTGAAATTATATAGGGGCACATTAACCCAAGAATACACCGCACACAAGGTTACCATTTTGTAAATACCATTGCCAGCAAACCAGGGTTAATTGCTTGGCTTTACCAATTCCAGAGTTAGATGCTGACAAGTTTTTGATCCTACTAAAAGAGCAGAAAACACGCTTTTTAATACATACCTTGTCTATCTTTTTTGGGGTCACTGTGGTCCGGACAAAAACATGTACCCTCCAATAGACTAAGATAGATGTGGAAAATCGCTGATTTGTAGCTGACTTCCCAACGGGAAACCCATGGATTTCCAGCCGGGCATCCAGTCTCGTTTGGGTTTGAAATCCATGGCCCAGCTCCTTCGGACCTGTGCCGATGTTCTTTCTTAAGTGAAAATCGTGGCTCAACAATCTTTTACTGTCATAAACAAACAAATATATACATATATATATATACACATTTATTTTACACATATATATATATACATAATGACATATTGAATGGCAAAATAACATATTAAATCATTAAATGACACGATTCAATGACACAAATAAATGACATATTATGACAGTTCTTATATATAAAATTATATAAAATGATATAATATGATATAATATGATTTAAGATGGCTACCGGGCTACGTTTTCTTTCCATAGATTGATGAGCGGATTGTCAGCTGAGTGGGAATTTCTTGCACTTACAAATGAATAATCATGAAGAATCTATTGGCCCGCACAACAAAGGTCTACCCAGAAATAGTTATGATTACTAGTAGTAATTCATGGTCCCTTTCATCGGTGGTTCTGAGGGGATTGTCAAAGGTCCTTTCACAAAACGTTGTTAATCACCATGTTCTAATAGCATACTCGATTGAATTGGCCGGGGTACTATATGCCACAATTTGGCACAAACAGGAGCAACTGGAAGGCGACGGTACCGAGCACCCACCAACATCATCACAGTACCACTTTTCAAAACAACAACTAAAATTAGCAAAAATATCTTTTAATCCAGCCTAATAACTCAAAATCCACAACTTACATCTGTTTCAAAAAAATAGGTGATTTCTTCCACGACTGATTTCTTCATGGGGTCCACTGCCACTGCCAGGGTGCTGTTGGATTCGTGACCTCCGGAAATTCCCAGACAGCTTGGTCGCGTTCCAAATCGACTCCGGCCGCTGGATCCTGCTCGGGGTCCTGAAAAACACGCAGGATCCTACGCCCCAACAGTGTCTCAGAAGTGGATGAAGTTAGAGAAAAGGTGGAGAGAATAAATTTTAGAATTGGTCTCCTGAAATTGTGGGCCATTCATCATTCCAGTGACAATGGGCCTAAGACATCCAACTCACTATTGGATTTTCAGGCTACGGATTTCCCGGTTGAAAATACATCCAATCATCCCTGAGTGGATTGATCTTACCCAATTGGTGGAAAACACTAAAATTCCTGGCAGGATTTCTTCATGAACAACTTGCTTCATTTTTTTTTCGGAGAGGCCCGTTTTAAAAAACGATGTTTTCATCTTGTGTATACATATAGATTCTGCATGATTCTGGGCGACTTTCATCTGATCTACATGAAAGCACTGCCATGTTTGGGATGATCAACCCACCTCTCTGGTAATCGACAATCCGCCATAAAAAACTTTCCCAGCTATAAACCTCTATCTATGAAGAATTTCCACATTGCCACGTTTGGTGACCGAAGGGTAAACCATGGCTCTATGGACATGTTCTTCATTTAGCATGTCAGTTTCATCCAGATCTTCTAAATCAAAAATGGTCCAAAGTCCTTAGGATTTCTGGTGAACTCCACAGCCCCACAGCCCGCAGTTCTTCTTTGGGTGATCCTCCAAGTAAATACCCATGAAATCCCAATTTTATTTGATTAAATCACATTCAATCCCACTAAATGCTTTGGTTACCCTCAAGTAAACTAACATAACTATGGGACATCACCATTTTTAATGGGAAAATCCACTATAAACGGCCATTTTCCAAAGCTTTTTGTATGTTTACCAGAGGCTAAATCATGTTAAATCCACTTTTTTTTCAGCAGCTCCTTGACAAATTTCAGGTCGATATAGTCCGCCAGCTGGTTCACCAGCACCTCGATATCTTCCTGCGCGCGGTGTTTCATCCGCAACCGTTTGCTATGGATCATTGGATTGGTTTAAGGGAAAATCTTCACCGGAAACCATGGTTTTTACTATGAAATATAAGGGTTTCCGGTTCAAATTGTCCCATTCACCAATCCAATGAATGGAACATCACCATGCAACTAATAGTTTATATCACCTCTAAATAGTTATTTTCCATAGCTATGTTGTACTTTTCCAGGGGTATGGTGGTTTTTACTCTGCTAGTTTTGCCATTATCCAATTCTGGGAACTGTTTTTTTGAAAGTGAGTCGGAAACTAACACAAATTGTTGTCCAGCAACTGTGGGCTTAGCCGCTTAGCCTCTGAGAAATTAACAACAAATAATACAGATGATAAATATCCCAGAGTGGCAAGAATTACACTGTCCCAGCTGGTGAACATGCTCGCGAGAAACAAATGAAACGTCCAAGCACAGATTCTTCAATGAATATGCTGAGTACAGGGTGGTGCCCCCCAGTTCTAAGTTGGTTTATTGTGGTTGTTCCCTTTAATATCCTTTATATAATTATAGCCATATCCCCCCCATAAACATCCATAAATCCAAGTTATTGGAGGTCGCGACAGGATGAGTCTGTCTCAAACATGGGTTACCCTCAATCCACGGCTTTCCCAACATGTTCCCTATAAAAATAGCCAGCTGGGAGTCTACTACACATTTTCAGACACACTCAAATACTGATGGTTGGCTACATGACATGGCTATGGGTCGAGTCCCTGGTACCCAGCTGTTCACATCAATCAAAATAGATGGTAGATGGATGTTCATCCTCCCCACATACGGTGTCATAGGTTTTCGGTTTATCATGTCTTAACCCATTTCCATGTATTATACTGTTAATATGTATGTACGTATGTATGCATGTATGGATGGATGGATGGTTGGGTGGATGTATGCATGCATGCATGCACATACACATATGCACTGTAATATTTACATTTTTTACAGTGTTTATATATATATATTATACAAAACCGCATTGAATACCACCTTAAATTCGTATCTCTTTGATGGTAAAAAAACCATCCATTTTCAGACACGGCTTCATGGTAGAGGTCCCACACCACAGGTATGACGCCTGGGTGAACTTCAGTCCAAGCTCTTCTAAGGCGTCACGGAAACTCCTCGGCGTTCCATCCCATCCATAGAGATAGACTGGGATGGGTGGAAAATGAAGAGATCAGTGGGGAGATATCTATTCGAAAAAGGACAAAAAGAGGGATTCATATGGAAAAGCAATCCCATGCCATATGATATGTGGTGATAATATTGCCATTTGCATCCATTTGCAATGGTGAAATCACACTTGTTGATGGTTAAATCCCCGTTGTTAGTGAATTTTCTTTTAAGAACGGCATTCCCAAGCTCATGGAGTATGAGAATGCCCAATGCAAAGGGTAGTACAGGTAGCATGGCAGTATAAGGTGCTGATCACTACTCAAATGGGTCAAAATGGATCCAATATGAACCTGGGCCACAAAGATGGGGATTTGGACCGCAACACATTCGTGTCTTGGCTCTCCAGTCTCCAGGTTGGAAGTGTCAACCCCCCCGAAAATATATATATATATATCTTCAATCACTTTGTTTTCAGCATTCCAGCCAAGGAAGAAAATTCCGGTCATTCCAGGAAACCACCAACCAGTAAAAACAACCAAAAATAAAGAGATCTTGCTAGTCACATTTCATGCAGGTCAAGCGCCGGCGCTTCTTCAGTGGGACTGAACCACTGAACCGCCTTGCGCGCTTCCCTTTTTTTGGATCATCCCAGTGGAAATGGGGTTTTCCAATAGATCAGTTATAGACACGGATGCCAGCTGAAACCAATTCCAAACTAAATAGCCAAAATCGACAAACCTTGGCCAGCCCCCATTTGAAACGCAGCAGCTTAGCCGTCATGAGCTCCACATAGGCGGAGGAGCCCAAGCGCATGCGCACGCGCTGCGAGGCTAAAGGCGTCACCTGCAAACTGCTCCTGCCGGCGGAATGGTGCAGAATTTGATCATCCAATAGACTTTGCAACAAGGTCTATCTGAAAAAGGGGGGATACCCCAACAGTTGTGATTGTTCCATCAGGAATACAATGATAAACCAGGGGAATTACAGTAGGGGTCCTCTAGTTTCAGACAAACCTATATACTGGATAGCAATCTGAGCATATCATGACCGGGGGATGATCATCCCGCGAAATCGGGGACTTACTCACCAGGTTCATTAACCACTTACTAAGCATCGGATGCACATCAAAATCCAATGCTTTATATCAGATTTGACTGTAACATTCTACCATTCTTTAGATGGGATGGTTTAAGTGTATGTGATCACAAATCATTAATTCAATGGCTATATTTACCAGTGAGTGTACAATTAGTAACTAAGTATATGAGTAACTAGGTAATATACACTTATAGTAACTATTCATATAGATATATATTATATCTAACTATTATATATATATAATATATTATATATAATATATTATATATATATATTATCTAACTATACATTCGCCATTGTGAATCAATTAGTGATTGTCCCATGCAACCAGTGACACCATGCGAGCTTCACACATAAACGCTTCACCCAACTGGGTTTATCGATCATGCAAAAATGATGTTTCGCAGTGTTGAAAACCATTCAAAGCCCCTGATTGAAAACGATCAATACGGGGGGTTGTACTATGGTATACCACCATTTTTTTTTGGGGGGGGACTATCATAATCCGTTGTGGTAATCTCGTTCTTCGGCAACCATAAATTAGTGACATCAATCTGCGCACGGTCCAAGACTGTGTTAAGAAATCTTATTAAGAAAATAGACTCTATTTTTTTGAAAGTAAACCCTTAAACTCTTTTGTTGGGTAACAATGTCAAAGTGCTCAGTGACATCATTATGTCCATTGTCTGGTCCCGAATTCGGTCTTAAAGTTGCTTAGAGGAGAGTAGGGAAATAAAGCTGGTGCAGGAGCTCGGAAGGGATAGATTGAATTGTTCATGAACATTTGTGGGATTAAGACACCTAGTTTAGAGTCTATTTGCCAGCCACATGTTTGAGCCAAAGGGCCATGGTTAAGAGAAAGACACCTTTCGGCCCAAAAATACGGATGCCTCAGCTGTACATATAGACGATATCTCCGCCAGACATATATGGCTATTTGTTGTGTCAACCCATGTTGACCCTTCTTAGTATTGCCCTCGAGTCATCAAATGTGGCAATGGAAAATTCATCATTTATAGATGATTCTTCCATGAACGCCCCCATTTTGTTTGGGGATCTCTCGGCTATTTAGACGTTTGAGGACACCACCGAAGGGTATCCGCCTATATTGGAGGAAGCGCAAAGTCTCCTTCGGCTTTGCCGGGACTTTTTGGAACTCCTTCGTTCAGCGCTCTTGCTCTTCTTTCTTTGATGATTCTCCTTGGGGAAAACGGCCCAGAGATTTGGGGATGTACCGACATGGGTAGGAATCAAGTCGTTTTACTTTCTGGTATAGTAACATAGACCTGAGAATAGATATTTTTAGAGGAAACTAATCTTCCAATCCCTATCTGCCAGGGTCTATGTTAATTTACCAAAGGGTACCAACAATAATGAAGCGTGGCTGGTAACTATCCATGTTTCTATGACTTATTGATATCGGACAATGCTGGGAACTAGGGATTTCCCCTGGAAATTCACCTGGTTCAAGCCAGCCGCTTCAGTTTGCAGATCATCACAGGGGAAATCGCAATTCTTCCAGGTCTCCTTCACTTTCCATCTATGAATGGGTGATACTACATGTATAAGGTTTGGTGTGAAAAATCGTTTGCTTTGATAGTGAAAATTATGATAAACCAATGTAAACCAGTTGATGTGGAAATACCAAAATTTCAGACAACCCAACTGGGCATTAAGGGATACAATCCCCAAAACAACCTGCATCAGAAAGAGTATGTTTGTTGAAATCCTTGCGAATGAAGGGATTCCCACCAATCCCACCCAAATTAAACACCTTCAACACATGCGACCACAACTCACGCATAGATCCAATACATTTCACCAGGGTTTCGTTTTGGTGGTATGTTATATTCTACAGCGAAGGGAAGGGGATTCATTCCTGCATGGGTCCCCTTGTGGTTCTCCGGTACACCCACAACCCCCTGCTAAATCATAACTTTTGCGGGCATGGAAGATGTAGCGGAATGGTTCCTGCTTACATCAACAAAAACCTACAGACCCAACAACCAGAAGCACCAACTGTGTCTGGATTATAGGACGGGCTTGACAAACAGAGAATCACATGTGCAGTCACTGTTGCTGGGGATATTGGCAAAGGTGTACCTTCGGATAATTCAACATGGCAATTCAAAATCATTTATAAATAGTGTTCCCATTGAAAAACGGAAAAAAAAACATTTATAGGGGATTTCTCATGGCCATGCTTGATTACCGGTGGGTAATTTGTGTCGTTGTATGGACTACCATACGGATTCTTCCATGAGTTTCTTTTCTCTTGTCATCATGACCTTGGGCATAGGATTTTGTCCAAGACATCATGCAAGACATCATCAAAGCTCATGTAAATTGTGATATTAGTGCCATGGTCAAAATTGATGCTATATGATATGGCTTACCCTTCGGTAATCAAACGCGGTTCGCTGGGAAATCTCCCACCAATGGAGGTTGATATTTCATGATATTTCGCCGGCAAAACCATCGATCTATATGGTCGATTTCCCAGACACGTCAACGGGGACACCCGGAGACAGGGTCGTGCGCAGCGGCATTCCCCTAAGGTAGAAAAATAGGATGGTTAAACAAGTGCAAGTACGAATTGCTGCTGTCACTGTGGTAATCCTTAGGTNGCATTCCCCTAAGGTAGAAAAATAGGATGGTTAAACAAGTGCAAGTACGAATTGCTGCTGTCACTGTGGTAATCCTTAGGTGGGTGGGGACCCACATTGTGATTCATAGACCAGAACAGGTATAGTCTGCGTAGGTTTTCTATGCACGGTCTGAATGGAAGTAGTTCATTAGACAAAATACATCCGCAAATAGAAACA
>BGPT01001474.1:104147-119780 GCA_003297045.1 Symbiodinium sp. clade C Y103
TCGAAATCCAATTTTTTGCAACGTATTAATTGCGTTTTAAATTGAGATTTAATTGATTTTGAAATCGAGAAAAATAGTTTTTAATATTAAGGTTTGGCGTTTACTATTAGGGTCCCCCCTAATAATAAATACCCCCCTAATACTAAAAACTACCTGAGGTGTTTATTATTAGGGGGGGGTTTTAGTATTAGGGGGAAAGNTTAGGGTCCCCCCTAATAATAAATACCCCCCTAATACTAAAAACTACCTGAGGTGTTTATTATTAGGGGGGGGTTTTAGTATTAGGGGGAAAGGATTATATCTCATTAAATCCTTGAATCCGAACAAATTCCCATTATATCCCAATAGATCTACATCCCAATGATGATCAACTCATATTTTTACTCCTACCACCTATGTACCCCGCGCCTTGCGCGGTACCGTCTCTTCATCCGAGGATGAGGCTTCCGCCGTGGCGATCGTCGCCTCGGGCAGTTTGGGCTCCTCCATGTCCAAGGGCACCACAGGCCTCCGGCGGAGATCGCCATGGGGGCTGGAAAAAAATGGGGTCATTTTATGAAAAAAATGGTGTCTGTTATGCTTTTTTTTGTTTTCTTGTTTGAGAATTGTTTCTAAACTTTGAGGTTACAGGTTGTGTCTTCAGAGGTCATGAAACTGGAGTTTGAGCAGATTCGAGCCAGTGTTGACCATGAGGGGAGTTGCGAGCGATGTACTCCTTCACCCCGGAAGTTTCCGATTTGCAAAATCAGATGGCTCCCCCAAAAAAATGTCCCCGCCCTTTGAAAAAAATGAACAAGTCGCGTTCAGTTTGATGACCTCAAGCATGATGCAGTGGATGCAGCTGTCCCGGGCTCCCAGGCCTAATTGAGAGTAACTTGGGCGTATCTAGACTTGGGTGGCAGAAGGGCTCGCGTACCTGCTGCTGCCCAAAGGTATCCCAAGGTTCTGTGTGTCACTTGGTTCTGGGTGGTCAAAACAGCTGGTTTCATGCCAGTTTAAGTATTTTGAACCATTAAACCAGCCGTAAAATGGAAGAGTTTCCATACCCAACAGTTGGCTTCCACTTTAATCCATCTATACATGCTTCATTTCCTACAGAAAATTGTGATGTTCCTTGGCCCTCTTGGATTGCCAGATGGTACACCCAAGGAAATCAGCCCCCTTCAACCATTGATTTAGGTGATGAAAATCCATGAAATGGGACGTTTCAGGAATGCAGGATGAAAACCCCTGATGACTTTAGGGATCAACTGTGGGGATCGAGTGGAAACTTCATGGGCCTTAATGGAATTCAATGGAATTTCACCAGCCAAAATGGGGAGGATACCCTCTGATAATTCAACAGTTTGCCATGAAAATTTGCCCTTTCGACAATTACCTATACAAACATGTGACTTATTTTTAATGTTCAATAGCTATGTGAATTTGCCAGAAGGGGGAATGACAAGTGACCAGTCCGTTTTTGTATGTTTTTGTTGGACACCTATCTCAAATCTTGGTTTGCGATCTTCTTGGATCCCCACATCATCTTCTTATCTTTGAACATCAGCTCAGAATAAACTCGTGCACGTATAATGGCTGTGGTTCAAAGTTATAGACCCTTGGTTGAATCGCTATCCCCATTTGCTACTGCTACTGCTTCCGGAACACATGGGAACCGTTGAGTTTTAAAATAGTTCTTAGATAGTTCCAAATCGGACATCTGGCGTTGCGACCTTACTAACCAACGAACCATGGTTAGTATCTTGCAATACTACGATGTGGGTCCCCCTATAGATAGGTAAAGGTAAAACTGGTTCGTAACTAGGCCACTGGGCTTCTAACTTTGGTTTATGGTTGATATTAATTTAGTTGATAAGATATGTCTAAACAAAGTATTCTAAAGTTATATGGATGGGTTTTTGAAACCAACTTACAACTGGGGGGGCATATGTTACATGGCATCAAGAATCTGCTGCATCTGCCCCCCGAAACCCCAGAAATCCCGTGTCGCACAGTGGATGCTGCGGACTCGAGTAACGTTGGTGGCGTGGCCACCATTGATACTTCCTGCGGCTGTGCAGTTTCGGGTGATCAATGCCACTGACAGGGTTCCAAATTTGGGCACGGAACAGGGATAAAACCCTATCAACAGCCAGGTACACAAACATATAAAATACATGTTGTTTTTTTTTAGGAAATGAGTTTTAGTACATGGTTGTAGCATGTTGTACAAGTAGCCATGTTTTAAAACCTAACTTGTAATTCTTGCGCAGGGGTTTGCGAATCCCCATCGGCCCATCATCCAGTTGTAAGTGGCACTTCACCAACACACCATCTGGATTCTCGACCTCCTAGAAATCTAGGAATATAAAGCCAAGTGCATCATCCTTCATTTTCTGGGTCAAAACTTTTGACCCCCAGCCCCAGGTCCATTGCAATAAAACTTCCCTCTGGTATCAACAAATGGAGCCACATTTTCACATGGCAACATGGCGGCCACAGGAAACCCATCCGCCAGGTGACGTCCTGTTCCGGGACGGAACTGCGTTCGTATGCCTGGAGCGGTTTGCTGGGGGCCGGCTCCCCAGACAAAAGGACGAGTGAGTGAGATGATTGGTTTGTTTTCCATTGGACCAATTGCGTTTGTCATGCTTTGTCTGATTTTGTTGGGGAACAGCGCCAAATCCATGGGTTCATCATAATCTTTCGGAATCCTTCCTCTGAAATGGCCGTAGGTGTCCCAGAATTAGTTGAAAACCAGTAGTTTCACCCGCTGAAAATGAAGGTTCCTGTGAATTTCCCACGAGAAACCGAGTCTGACCGCACGCAAACTGGGTGACATCATGTTTTTGTGGTTTAAGAAGCAACCAAAATTTTGTTTCACAGATTTTCATGCATGCAATTATATGTAAGTCTGATCAAATTGTGATGGTGATGTAATGTTGATAGAATTGTGTTGTAACTATTTGTATGTCTACATCTATGCACCACAAATGATACCAACACTATTATTCCTTAGTTATGCAACATAGTGCAAATCCACAACGCCAACGGTTTATCATCACTTCTTCAAATTTGCCGCCAAGTAGGGTATATCAGTGCATTTTATTGGATAATCCCCTTGTATTCCATTGTTATAACGCACTGTAATCCCCAGGACATTCTCAGTGTAGTTGGCTGTATACCACCAGTATCTGGCATAAGTCCTATCCAGATAATTTGTCGACAAATCGATCATTTCTGGTGGGAATTTCCCACATGTTTTACAGTAGCACCTCACAACCCCTGCCTGGCGCTGGAGTCAAGCGGGTAATTTCTAGGTTATATCCGGTGCAACTGGGTTTGTGACCCATTACTTACCTACTTACATATACAGTTTCTTTTTGAATAAACTACCAATAGACCAACTACACACCCACTTATAGCTCGATTAAGAATTCAGCAGTTGATTGATTGGTGATATAGCTTTTCTAGCATGACCACATCGAAGGAAACCAATCGACAAATCCCAGTGAAATCACCATTTGGGGGTTTCGCCACCATGATTGTTTTAATACTACATTAATCTAAATTAAACGGTCATCTATTGTTTTGTTAGATGATTCAACCAGGACTTAGGACACCTCCATGTCCCTATATCCAATTCTTTGAACTCTCTATAAACATATATAAACCTATATATAATTGGTGGTCGAATTCCTCTCGTGATTCCCATGAAGAATCCAATGACTATGTAGCTATAAATCCCACTTAACTGTATATCTACCAGAAACCCAGACTTAGTTTTGTGACTTTTTTCAAGCTAACCACCTTTGTTCATCATCAATACCCTCTGGTAAACATACAAAAAACTATGGAAAATCACCATGCTATTAATGGGAAATTCCACTATAAATGGACATTTTCAATAGCTTTTTGTATGTTTACCAGAGGGTAATAGCTATTGAACATGGCCATTGAAATAGTGGATTTTCCCATTAATAGCATGGTGATTTTCCATAGTTATGTAAACGTTGACCAGAGGGTATCAACATCGCTCCAGCGGCCTCCAAGAGCTTCCCGCGGAAGCTCCACCACGAGGCATCCAGCAGTTCTTCGAAGCTCTCCATGGCGAGCCACGGAGCCGACCATTCGGAGCGCTGGAGCCGAGGGGTCACGTGGCACGGCGACACGGTGAGGTGGGTGGTTGTTGAGAGGTTTTTTTCCTGTGGATGATGATGGTGATGATTCTATGTTTCTTCTGCTTTTTTATTAGTGTTGTTGTTTTTTTATGTATTATTACTGTTAATTTCAGGAGGATGATGATGATGATGATGATGATGATGATGGTGATGGTGATGGTGATGGTGATGGTGATGGTGATGGTGGTGGTGGTGGTGGTGGTGGTGGTGGTGGTGGTGGTGGTGGTGGTGGTGGTGGTGGTGGTGATCATCCTCCTTTCTACGACCATACTAAGAATCATTGCACTATCATCGGTATTCGCTACTACCATCATTCAATCGGTCCATCTGGAATTTACACCTCATTGCATTCCCACTAAAGATCCTAATCGTCTGCAAGCTGGGGTTCTCAAATCCTCGAGTGACAAGGCTCATCCATCTAAATCACAAAATGCAGTGGTCATTACAATTTAAAAGAACACATACAGGCCCCTCCAAATACAAGACTAAATTTTGGCATTTCCACCGAACATGCTCAGAAGTTCTCAAAATCTGTCTATCCTAAATCATCTAAAACCATCTAAAGCCTTCTAAAAGCACTTGGTTTCCCCTTCCGACCATCACAACCGACCTCCCGTGTGGTGAGGATGTAAAACACCTCGGCCGCAGAATCACCAGGGTGAAGCCAGTGCTGCTGGGTGAATCTCAAGGTGAAGCAGCTCTTGAAGATGTTGTGGAATGTAGTGCACTATTACATATATATATATATATAATATAGTTAATATGTATGATTATGTATGCATGTAATTGTGTATATATATATATATATATTCATACTGTATAATATACATAATTACAATAATTCTATGTATCTACATAGGCTGGTCTGTACGTGAGTGGGTGTCTTCTAAATAGCAACTGGGTGCCAATAATATGTGTCTTTGTTGTCCCTTGTTTGCGCTCTGTGTGGGCATGCCTCTATGTTGGAGAACACGCAGTCCTCACCAGCAGCGGGCTTAGCCAAAGTCTGTGGCAAGTTACGAGTTGCCGAACGTTGCTTGAAGGCATTCGAGAGCTTGAAAGGGTGTTCGTTACTCATCATTGCTACAATCATCAGCTGAGTTTGAAACTAGCAACCCGCATGGTGATCTGCTTGGATCTTGCTGGGGTTGATCACAGATCTTCCCGGTTTTGTCATTATGACACCCAGTTGCTATTTGGAAGACACCGACCTATCATATTATGTATGTGTAGACATCTAGATACATATGTAAAGATATTGCTGTATACATGATCAAATGTACCATACATTGATACATGGAGGTTTCCTAAAATGAGGGTACCCCCAAATCATTCCTTTTAACAGGATGTTCCATTATAAACTATCCAGCTATTGGGGTACCCCCATCTCAGGAACCCTCCACATCATATCATATGGGACTCGCGCCCTGCATGTTGTACATGGATGGTAGCTATGGATGTTGATGCCTAAAAATACATGGAACATGGCATCACAATGTTATTAGTCGAATTTCTTTGAATACATCATAAATGCGCCCGTACCCTACTTCTTTATAAAATGACGGAACATGACAGTCGTGAAATTCACTCACTATCTATGACAAACACATGAAATTGCATCCTCAGGCAAATATTGCATTGTATTGTCTCATTTAACCAGTCGAAACTCTCTTAGATCACTTTCCATGATTTCCTACACTGGCAATTTCACATCCTACACGTCAATGACAAGGCATGAGGATCCCCAATGAGACCCGGCCAATTCCTTGAATTGGGTTCAAATACAAGTAGAATCTTATGACTACTAGCAAAAGTGTGTGAAATTCCTCAGGAAATTGGATGCCATGGTTTATTCTCATTTTACCTTCTGAAATTTGATAGCTATAGTGGAGTATACCGTATACCCTTCGGACACTCGCCCAGGTGTCTACTCAACATGAGGAGGTGCAGCCAAGTATCAGAACCCTTCCTTAGTCGTCACAAGAACCGTGAAAAATTGAGCGGAATGTGGGCAGTTCATGGCAGTTCTCTCCCCATTTGCCACCGATATCTGTTGGCAGTTCTTGGTAAAGAAATGGTGTGATTCCCTTTTACTGGTTCCCTCTGGGACATGGGTTTTTGCTTTTCTCGGGCGAGTCAAGCATCAGGAAAGGTGTAAGGATTTTGTGATTTATATACATTACTTCGTTCCACATCCAGATGTTGCTGGTATCGTTTCTTTCCAAACAAAAATCATTTGCAACACAACATGGCTAGCAGAAAATGGCAGCAACAAGGGGGTGTGGTCAAAAGCTTTGACACATATCCAGAGGTTGTTGAGTATATCCGCCCCTTTCTGGTGCTGAAACCTTCCTTTCATTGACGAATTCATGACAATCAGCGTGGCACATAGCTAAAGTGCAGCATATTCATTTTATGCAGCCATATCAATATTCAACCTGGTTATATCCATGCAACTGCTGATTGTTCACATGTGTTGGTTAGTGACTTTGAAGTAGTTTTGTATTTGTTGTTGCCGACCCTTCATTTGATTGTTTTGACCAAATATGAATGATGCCATGTCCCCACTATTCTGCGTATAAGTTGCTGGTTCTGCTACTGCTAGTTGCTGGCAGTCCACCATTAAACCTACAATGATGTAGAGCGGTTTGTCCTGCGGTACTGCTGGTGTACCCTCTGGTAAACTAACATAGCTACTGAAAATGGTGATTTATAGTGGATTTTCCCATTTAAAATGGTGGTTTTCCATAGTTATGTTAGTTCACCAGTGTCTTGTTTGTAAGCCACGTTTTCATGGTTCGATACCCCAACGGCTGTTGGTTCAACCCGAAAAAAAATTGTTCGCAGTGTTTCATATCGCATGGTTCCTTGCAAATCTATTTCTAATGTTGGTAAAACCAATAATAGGTGGTATACACCATTACCAAATGGCTGGTTTATTATTGTTTTACCCACATTATATCCTTTTTCACTCCTTCTGCTCCCACTTCAGAAGCACCAGTTTCCAGCTGAAACCATCCCCGTGTTTCAAACAAATCTGTTCCCTGAAAATGGGATCGTTTTCAAATCATTGGTTTAGACACGTTTAGACCGTCCTTTTAAGTTCCTACCAGTGCTTATGGGTCAAAACCCACCCTGGGTACCCTAAAAAATAGCCGGTATATGCTGGTACAGCTGGATGTGTATGGTAAAATTCATAGGCATAGGCAACTTGACCCATCCCCATGTGGATCTGAAAAAACAACCAGGCGATGCAAATTGGGACTGGTTGATGTTCCCCCTTTGGGAATGATGAACAATTTGCGAACCTGAAACCAATGGCCCATGGCTGGTTCGATGTTTTTTTTTTCGAGTTCGCAAATTTGTAAATTGCCAGTGGTGGTTCAATAACCCCCAAAAACAAGAAGTTTAGATCAATGCAAGTTCAGTATTCGGTATTCAGTGATCCCCCAAAATTTGATGCCACGGACAAAGAAATGCTATTCACATTTGCCCAGACGCGTCTTGGTTTGGTCAAGAGGACAATCACCCACTCAACAAATCCAGATGGATTGACGCAAAAATATCAATGGATTGAACAGTTGATGATAATGTTTTTAATCACTGTGTTTTATGGCCAAAGTACTCATCCGCTTGGTTTCCCAGGTCCATGATATCCAGAGTTGTATCCCCGTTGTATCCCATATTAGCCATCTCCGTTTTGATTGGCAAACATCAACCAGTTTGGTTGTTTGACAACAGTTTCATGATGAAGGAAAACAAACGATCATGATGCTACCAATATGTGTTTTGCCATTTATATTTGGCACACCCCAAGAAAGGTTCGTCACTTTGAAGTTTCATTTCTTTGCCATTGCGGTTGCTTAGGTTGCACAGGCCGTGGATCCATGGTTTGCGAGCCAACCAATGCAATGCATGGCCAAGTTTTCAGGCACCATGCAAAAAAAAAGGTGTTTGGTATTGTTTGGTATATCCCCATTGAATCCCATTGATTTCAAAATCTTAAAATACATTACTTTTTCCTAATCCAAAGAAACTAACCGCCATCCCAAATTACGTCAGCGAAATCTCCCTTTACAAACCAAGCAGCTTGCAATAAAACTGAGTTTCTTCGAGTAATCTCCACCATGGCAAATACTCTCACATGTATTGTGACATCTTATCTGTGATATATTCTAACATTCTGTCTGACACACTATTTGACATTTGATTCTGACACTTGAGCCACGTTCTAAACCCTTATGTTTATTTATGTCAAGGAAGGGCCCCCTTGTAAGGGTGTGGTGTAAGCAAAACACTTGTGAGCGTAAGCCAGCGTAAGCTGCGCGTAAGACAAGATTGCGCGTAAGCACATGTGCGCACGTAAGCAAAGCGTAAGCAATCGGGTAAGGATTTCCTTATTTGGTGCCGGCATGTAAGACATTCAGAACATAGCTCACTTGACACATGTTCCGACAGTCTGTCTGGCACTTAATTCGGCATTCTATCTGACATTTTAATGGCATGCGTTGTGGCATTTTGATCTGGCAATCTATTGACACTTGATCTGACAGTCCATATCTAGTAATCTAGTATTCTATCTAACACATATTCCGATATGTTTTCTGGCATTTTCATCTGGCATAATGACATTTTTGTAGCTGGTTTTCTATCTCACCTTTTATCTGCTGTCTGGAATTTGTTCTGAGAGATTCTCTGACATTTCATGCGGCATTCTACCCGGCATTTTAAGTGGTGTTCCTTCTGGTATTTGATCTGGCAATCTACTGACACTCGATCTGAGATTCCATCTGCCATTCTATACAACATTTTGACTGATTTGCTGTCTGGATGTATTCCGGCATGCTATCCGACATATTACATGGCATTCCATCTGGCATTTGATCTGGCATTCTGTCCAACGTCTTATCTGACACTCTATTTGGCATACTATCTGGCATATGCTTGGTGACCACCGACTCTTCATCAAACATTGTATCTGGCATAGTGTTGAGTGTTGGGGCCGCCCAGAGAGCTGGCACGCCATGGGGTCCGGGTTCTGGGGGGCTGCCGAGGAAGGCATGTGTGTCCGCGTGTCCATGTGTCCGTCAGAGCAGGATGTATGTTAAATCTGGGGACCCTCACCTGGCAGGTGAGGAACAATTTATGAATGTGATGCCCTGTGGTAAACAAACGAAGCTATGGAAAAACCACCTTTTCTACAAGCAAATCATCGAACTAAAAATGGGCCATAATGGGCCATGGTTTCCATAGCAAAATTGTAATACCAAGGGTATCCTTTCAAGAATTAGTTTCGTATATTGATGGATACACAATGCTAAACAACTATATACTGCTGGTGAAATCCCATTGGCATCCTGGAGTATCCTCTACAAGATCAACTAATATTGTCCAATATAGATTGTTTAAAAATGTTTAAAAACATAAAAAACTCTCCATTAATTTCTATTGGTTGTGAAACCATCTAAAGCAGAGAAATGTCTTGCAGTTCGCAATGAGTTACAGTAGTTTCCGATGGCGGGGTAGCCGCCAATGAACCAGAAAAAGAAATCCGTATGTGGACTTCAACAGCCATTATATGGCGATTTTTTGTGAATTTCATCTGAAACAACGCAGCGCCATAAATGCGGGTGAAATCCCTTGAGTTCCCGTGTATATAAACTATGAATGTTAGTTTACTGGAGAATATATCATATATATATATATATCCCATAATTTCCTGTAAGACTACTATGAACTCACCACACATGCGGGGACTTGCCGAAGTGAACTCAACCACTGCTACTACTATCCAAGGTGCGAGACCACCATCCGCTCCCGCAACACCGCAGCGGCCGCTGAACCTCGGATGGAACATTGAACTACAAAAACACGGGGGGGAAATGTATTGGATGCTAAGGTTTTAAACATGTTGGATGTTAAGGTTGAATGCTGAGGGACAATATCAACAAATTGTTGTCTTTGTTGGATGAATTTGCGGATATTTTAGGATGTTTCGGCATATTTCGAGATGTTTGTTGATACTTTTTTGGGATATATATGTTTATCTTATATATCCGCAACGTATCAAAATATCACCGAACTTGTGAACCCAATTCTTGGTTTCTGTTCAGAACATATCTTTGATTGGAGGATTTGGCGGGGTCTCTTGGACGCATGCACACTGGTTTTCTTGCTTACAGGCTTATACATAGGTTTGCTGTCCTGCAAGGTATGCTCCATGATTTCTCGATGATGACTATACAGTGGATGAGACAAACACGCCCATTCCGAGAAATCGGGATCAGGCACCGAAATGTCCAAGTCCAACCTGTGAGGACATTCAAACGGTTACCCATGGTGAGAAGATGTAGAACAAATTTAAAAAACGATTTCCAATCTAAGCGCGTTGATGATTTTTGAAAATAATGTACTGTATACCTTCAGACAGAGGGTTTATTAAATACGCTTGACAACGCCCGCCAAACCGCCATGCCTTCCACAGCAAGGGACGGAAACGCGCCACGCCGTTTTGAATGGCGAAGCCAGCATAACCTTCCTGCCATCCGAGGGGATTTGTACACAATTACAGCACATCTGGATGAATAATAAGCAGTTCGCTCACTAACCTGAAACTAGCTGAGATGAGGCCATTTGGGTATGATTCCCCTCCAGGGACGTCGCAGTGACACTACGGTTCATCCAGAACAATTTTCTGGCAAATTTTGAAGAAAATGTAGCTACTAAGAATACCAGAACAATTTCCAAAGGGAAGTGTTCCCATATCGTTCATGCATCTGTATATCGAATATTTACAAACATTTACCCCTGACCCAAATGTAGGGAAAAATGCAAATATACCATACATTGGGCATACGGGAATTGCACTTCATTGCCGCGGGGCAACAAACGGAAGTATGTTTGGATGTTGGGGGCGAACAATATTGGGTGATGTTGATGGTCACTTGCCACGCGTGGTCCTGACTCGTGATTCATGACGTTTCATGTCACTGACTGGTGAGCAAACATATTTAATACTACATCAGTTGAAACTGTCTCAGGGGAGAAACGCTTGGATGCGGCCTTGTCAAACGCAGCCGCAAAAATTTCTAACCAAAATTCCCTGGAACCTGTAGATTGCAGCTGTCAATTCACAAGTTTGACAACAAGTTGATTGAGGAAAACCAAAGCACAAGACACAACCTGCCGCCTTGCATGTTTTCATCTTGTGGCTGCAACAACGCCTGCCTTCGACCAAGCAAATTTAGAACGCTTGGCTAAAAGGGCCCCGCAGGAACGGCAAGAGCAAATATGCAAAGGGGTTGTGTGAGTCAAACTGTCGAAAGAGCAAGCCGGCAATTTCGTCCAAGTGAACGCCAGATTTCACTACTTGCACGGCAGTTTCCACCATGTGACGCAACTGCGACCAATCAAGCCGAGCATGTTTGGGACCGCCACCCAAGATACAGCTTTAGTCGCTAGAGTAGTTGTCATTGTGCAGAGGGCGGGCGTCCGGACAAATATCACATTGATTGACAGGTGGTTGGTGGTGCATTCCAGGAATGCAGGGGGATCTCGTTGTGGTCCAATGTGGTTTCCCAACGTGGGTTGTCACAAAGAAATGGAGCCCAACAACTTCTTGAACAAAGGGTGCATCAATGTGCATCACCTATCTACTCCCAAAAGATTGCCCGTCGTGTTTAGTCACTATAATGTCACTATATAATCGTTTGTTACTTGTGTTTTTGCTGATCTTGGATGGCTGCTGAGCTGCTCCCCTTTCTTTCATACCTGGCTTTGCTGAACGCAAAAAAACAAAGCATGGATTGAATGAAAACACACCACGAACACAACACGCTGCTCAATCCATTGCCCAATACCAAGGGCCACAGCCCTTGATAGGTCTCTTCCACATAGGTACCTTTGAGCAAAGAACACGCAACAGATAAACACAATGCCAGTCACTGAAGCCCCGGACATCCTGTGACGATTGCAAAATCCTGCACCAGTTGGTAATGATGGGGTAACTGTGAAACACTGTAAATAATGGAGCTAGAATGGGAGAAACCATCACCGGTGCAGGATTTCGCAACCATCCACAGTATGTTACCGCCATGCTTGAGGGATGGATGGCGAAGCACACTGCTTGCGAGGAAAGCCCACCTGAATTGGCACCAGCCACCAAGCTTCTTCAAAACCGAGTTGTTGCTCATATCACCCTTGGATTCGTTCTTTTCCATAAGCGCAGCTTTTTGAACAACTGTGGCTATTTAGCAACTATATATCAAGCAATCGTTGCTCATGAGTGCAGTCTTTGTCAACCTTATGTTTTTTGCGCTTGATTGTCTTGTCATAAATCAGAACACATACTAACAAGCTACCGCTAAAGTTTGCTTTCTTCTTTCCAAGATATCTAAGAATGGCCATGGGGTATAAATAGATGTATATAGACCAATTCCATATTGCGTGCACGCAATTACATCACGCTTTGGGTATTGTTTCACCCTCTGTACATTCCTGTCTGAGATTCGCAGGGATCACGAAGGAGGGTTGACCCGCCTGTCCCCAATTTTAGCACCTGCTGGCACTCGCAAAACAACATGGATGCAACTCACCTGGGTCATGCCAAAGCGTATAAGAAAAGAACACGTGTGGCTAGTTCCCCCAGCATAGCTGGTGGAACAGCTTTCGCCGACATTGCAGTTTTATGAGATTGGCCCACGCGTTTGCCAATGGACCGTAAAATCACAAACATTCAATAAGCAAAGAGCTAGTTTGGAATGGTGTCATAATATTTGCATCTGCCTACTTTCCACAAATCAGAGCTACTTTTTTGCAGTCTCCGTTGACTGTGGAACTTAACTTAAGCCTGAAGCAACTTATATTTAAGAAAAAATCGTATAGCTTCCCAACTGCTGGATGTTGGTAGCTGTAAAGCTTCAAAAAACAGGTTTTATTTTTTCCAACTTATTAGAAGCGGGAACAAATCACTGCAAACAAAACTTCACCCTACCTTCGTTCTGCAGAAACTTTCCCATAACACACATATATATATATAGTTATATTATAGTTATACGTATAGTTTTTAAATATAATTTCATATATCCATATATAATTTCCCCATATATTTTTTACATATTCTCCAGTATATCAAATGTTCCAAACTCCCAAGGCAACGGCGCTCCTGAATGCAAATCTCTCTGCAGCGTGCGATGCCAAATCTGCCTCCAGAAACTGTTTCAGCGTCGCTGGGCAATGCGGTGCCCGCGTTCGATAGCTCAGTTGGTGCACATAAGTTGTAACTCCACCAATTATGGTTTCTAGGAGAAATATCTATTTCATGGGCTTTATAATGGTTTACACACCAACAAACATCAAATAAGACTTATGGTAGATATACATCTATAGTCAATGGGCTTACAAACCAACTCAT
Source organism: Symbiodinium sp. clade C Y103 (assembly GCA_003297045.1). Taxonomy (NCBI): domain Eukaryota; class Dinophyceae; order Suessiales; family Symbiodiniaceae; genus Cladocopium; species Cladocopium sp. clade C. Next base: position 117,723 of record BGPT01001474.1, read on the forward strand.
AAAAAGAGGGGCACCACCTTGTGCTAGTCAAAATAACATAGCTGAGTGAAACTCAGTTACTGTGTCCAAATCCTTCACTTTTTTTGCAACATATTCCAGAGGAGTTATGCCTGCGCGAAACTCACAAACTCCTAACAAAACATTGAAAAACATGGAAAAACAAGATCGTTTCAGTATTACACTTCACCATCTGTTTTTTGCAAAACAAACTCCTTAGTTGGTCCCTGTCGCACTGATCGATGAATACAGGCTTTGACTTTTGCACAACCACTAGGCCACTGGTATCATAACCCACGCATCCAACAAGGGGTCTGAGAACTGGAACTGGGAGTCTGATGGATTTCAGGCATTGTGAGACACTAGTCATGAATGAGACTCAAAGAGGCAAATAGGGCAACATTGAATCCCAATAAAACACGCACTATACAGTACATATATATATATATTTATAATATGTATATTAAAGTATATATGTTATATTGTTGCTAATGTGTTGTTTAACAGAAAAGAACACTATGCCATGTATAGTTGTGTCTGAAAAGAATGCTGAGCTGTGAAACACGGGCGCACTCTGCCTGGGTGGAATGATTGAAACCATCACAACTCGCATTTTTTATTGATGATGTCCCCAACCTTTGATTCAATGGATTGGTTAATGGGAAAATTTACAGGAAACCTCTATATTTGATGGGGAAAACCATGGTTTCCTGTAAATTTTCCCTTAAACCAATCCAGTGATTGACAAGCTCCCCATTGAATTCTTGCTCGAGTCATATTTCAAACCATCAACCAGAACATGTTCCTGTCCATGCTGACCATGCCTTTCAACACACGCGCATCGCTGCCTTGGCAGAAATGGGTTGCACAGGCTGCGGGGTCGCGGGGTTGGGACTAGCTGGTTTTACAGCTGGGCGCACCGCAGAAAAAACTTGTTTCCAAAACAAGGTGTGGTAGATATATCTATTATATAATTTCATGGGTTGACAATTATAGATTGCAAACTTTCCAATGGTTTACTACTATTATTATTGTAACATATTGCAACTAATGGATACTAATGGTTTAAATATATTGTCTACTACAGTATTCCAAAGTTAATCTCTTCTCCCTAATACTAAAACACCCACCTAATGGTAGACATGGTGATCTATTTTTATTATTAAGGGGTATTTTGTATGTGGGTGCCCCTAATAATCAAAACAAACAAACCAAAAAATAAAACAAACACATTATTTCAAGATTGATTAATTCCCTTATTGAAATCTATGGAAAATATAGCCAAAAATTGGATTTCGAAGCTTTCCCCTAATAATCAAATAAAAACCTTGATACAAAAAATAAAAACTTTGATTTCAAAATTGAATAAATCTCTTATCAAAATCAATTTAAAATATTGCCAAATTTTGGATTCCAAGCTTTCCCCTAATAATCAAATAAGAACCTTAATTAAACAAACATATTTGGATACATGTCGATATCATTTGATTCCAAAATTGATAAACATTCTTAGTAAAATCTATTTAGAATAGTGCCAAAAATTGGATTTCGAACCTTCTCCCAACAATCAATAAAAACCTTAATTCAAAAAATGTGAGATGGGACCCTAATAATAAACATGCGGCCCCATTCTGTTTTTCTCAATAGGGGGTAGAGACCACTATTTCACCATCCTGTTCTCCTATTGATTCTCAATTACCACTGCAGTCATCAATCTGCATGGCTAAGATCAAGTGTAGTATCTGAACATCAGTGTGACATCAACATTTACCTGCCGAAAGGCATTTGTATGATCGAGCGANGTGTAGTATCTGAACATCAGTGTGACATCAACATTTACCTGCCGAAAGGCATTTGTATGATCGAGCGAGGAAAACAGCGTGACCTCTGACCCTTTCAAGGGTTATGAGCCCAAGACGTGGCCAATCTCCCCATAGAAATCGATCTTCATCCTTGCCACCACCATGTCCTTTTTGGAGTGAACGTCATAGAGATGAACATGTGCTAGAGCAATTGCGGCCTCGCCATTTGGATGGTCAACATGCCCCTATCCCCATAGAC
>BGPT01001474.1:133209-146826 GCA_003297045.1 Symbiodinium sp. clade C Y103
TTTCCATAGCTGCATTAAATTCCCGGAGGGTAATGTGAATTGAACCACCCGTCTCTAATAAAGTTATTGGGGATGGCTCATGACATTGGATTTATCAGACTACGGAGGGGAAAAATAAGAAAAGCAGGTGTTCAACTTGTTTCAACATCCAATTTCAATGAACCAAGTAATTGCGAACCACGAGCACGATTTCGAAAAGATTCACATTTGGCCTGTAGATACACCACTTTGTAGCCTACCGAGGGTGTCAACAGTATTTCAGGGATGAGGTATCAGAAAAATGAAGGGTAATATAGGTACCAGGTATGGCAAGCAACAGCCAAAGATGCCGAAAATACTTTGGAATCCTGGAAAATATGTGAAAACATCATCGAACTACCATCCTGGAAACACTTTTCAGCATCTGTCCACGGCTTCATGGTGGTGAACCCATGGTGTCATCACTTGGAATTTCCTGAAACTTCATGTCAGTTACAAGGGAAATCAATACCTTCCAGTGAACTGAAGTAGCCATGAAGATCACCATGTTTAATAGGGATTTATCATGGAACTAAATGGGCCATCTATCCTATACAAAAATGTAAATGTCAGATGAATTCAAATGACCAAAGCGAAATCCAAAAAACTGCGATTTTCATCGCAGTTTTTTTACAGTCCCAAGCAGGTCCGCGTCCTTTCAGACCATGCTCAAAAGCTTTCAGCGCATCCTGACCGGAGGGAAGCAACAGCGGGGATTTTTACGTCGAACAAGACAGCAGAGTGCGAAACTCTGTTTTAACTCCTGAGCCGCAACTCAAGGCGCCTGCGGACAGCGCATGAATCCTTATGACTCTCATGTCACTTCATCAGCCTCCCAAAATTTTGTGAGTGTTGACCATTTTGGTTGACACTCATTGGTTGGCTGCTGTACATCTGTCGATCCTGTGAAGACTTTGTCGATGGGCCATGAACTTTCTGGCGTCGATCTCCTTGGCGACCCGAAGCGAGCTCAATCTCTTCAGCCTGGATCACCATCTTTCTTCTCCAGCAGGGTGTAGAGCGGAGCCATGTGGGCAGCCTTGGGCAACTTGGTGAGGGAGTCGGATGGATTCAAGTTGTGAGGCATCCATCGCAATCTCGCTCTCAACTTTGCCAATGACTCTTGAATCATTGCTGCTTCCAATGCCGCTCTGTCGTCATCACCTTGAAACTGTCGTTCTGAAGAAGATGTACTGTCGTACACACTTTTCGCATCAATGACGGCGATGGCAGCAGGATCTTGATGTCGAGGATCTTCCGTAGATACCGTAGATGGACGATGAAATCAAACCCCTGCTGTGTTGTTGCTGCCCCCGCGTCCCCAAATTTCAATGTTGAATTTGGGTTGCGCGCTTGGAGCAGGTGGACAAAAAAATCAAACCCTGAACACCGAGAAAACTACGCAGAGCTTTGTTCAACATTGAAATTTGGGGCGTGGGGTTTTACTTGGTAGACGTCCGTAGGGTTTGATTTTTNCCCTGAACACCGAGAAAACTACGCAGAGCTTTGTTCAACATTGAAATTTGGGGCGTGGGGTTTTACTTGGTAGACGTCCGTAGGGTTTGATTTTTTTGTTCATCTACTGTATCACCACAGGTGGACCACGTAGACCCATCAGGATATCCATGTCCTCCACCACCTGCTTGGGGTCATAGCGAGAAAACCTGAAACTTCTCATAGTTGCAGCTTGTTTCTCCAGACTTGCCAGGGCCGTTGATAGCGATATGCTTTCACATAGTGTTGTACTGGCTGCCTTCCTTCTCAACTTCTTGCTCCTCCAGGAAATCAAGCTCACAGGGGCAAACTGACCACGGTTCAAAGCTGGTGTAGTCATCCCTTGTAGCCACCCGTGTTGAGGCTTGGTTTTCCCCGTAGGATCGAGTGAAGAATCCGCCACCAGTAGGTGTTGAAGATCAGCTTCAGGAATCGCGTGGATCTTGATGGTGATGTTCCTCTCCTTGAGCATCTCCACGGTGGCATTGCAGTCAATCACATCTTGCATGGTCGGGCTTGGAAAGCACCCCGACAGTATTGAGGCTGACGCCGAACCATCAGGACGCCCTTCTCGAGCTGACCAGTTGATGGCTGCAATGGTCCCACGTAGTTGGGTCTCCTCGTCCTCATTCAAGTTGTTTTTCGCAGCATCTTTCTTCAGGAACTTGCGGGTGATGTTGACCTTCTGGAGCCTGTTCTTGACGTAGTCGTCCATGCTATACTCAAAGCTGAAGTCTGGAAGTTGTCGAAGACGACGTCCAGCATAGCCGCTTCCACCACCATCGGTGTTCTGCAGGTCGACCACCTTTCCAAATCGAAGCCTCTTCTCCAAAAGATCCATCTTCTGTCGATGTACCTCATCGCCGGCCTCGAGCATGTCATCCACTTCGAGAACCAAAATTCCCCTGGTTGGAGTGTCGGGGTCCTTGAAGTCTTTGCCCTCGTCCTGGTCCAAGGTTAAAACACAGCGATCATAGACATTGACCCTGTAGCGCAGCTGTGTGTAGTCTTTGAGGCTGGCCATCCCCGTAGGCAATGGACAACATAGAGCTTTTCATTGTGCCACTCGATTTGAAAGTTGATGAAGGAACAGAACGTCTGAGGGAGGTGATTGTGACAACAAACACGTCCATGTGTGGTCCCAAAACGGACCAACTGCACCACATTTTGCACATGTATAGTCTTTGACCAAGATCTCCAGCAAAGAACGTCGCCACCATGCTGGCCCGGAGACCAACCCATACACTTCAGTAAGAAGTAGAATCAACTGCTCTGCATCGAATCCCTCAAAGGCTTCATCCGCTGGCATTCGACATGCAAGCTTTTGCGACCTGGTTGTAGGTCTGCTTTGCGAAAAGGCTGTCTTGGCATCTTTGGACTTGGCTTTCCACCGCCGTGATGATGCCAGCTGTAGCGCCAAAGAAATTGATGAGGTAAGAGGCGTAGGAGATGTCCGCTCAATCTGATGGATGTAGGGATCTCTCCAACCCACCACGCACCAACGTGATTTCGGCGCCAGCCCTGGATGTTGCTCTGGAAGGAATCCATGGCTACCATATTCTTCTGGCAGCACACCAAAAGCATCGGTCGGCTTCCACCTGTCGACATACCGACTGGTGAGCACATGCTGAGGATGTTCACGAAGAAATCGTCTCGACTCCTCCTTGGAAAGGATCTGAATGGCCCCAGAGTCCAGAAGAGATTTCACCTCCTTCGCTCTGGCCACACGAAAAGTCTTTTTGTACTTTTCCTCCAATTTCCTGAACTCAACTTGACCAGGTGAGGTCTTGGCTTTGCTGAGGTAGATGCACTTGTCGGTGTAGTTGACCATGCCCACAGCTTGCGAAGCGTTGAACTTCTCCGTGCTGTCGTTGTTGATGGTGTAGTGACCAGTGCATCGATCTCGAATCCAATGTGGTGACATTTCACCTGGTTCGTTGGAAACTTCAAAATAGAGTGATCTTGTGTTTCGAGGTAGTGCTGGAACTCCTTGAGGTGGACAAGGGTAGGGCATCACTGGACGTTGAGGTGCTCCTCGAACTGGTCCAAAACCGAGAACTCCATCAGGGGCTTCGTCGACCCGGATACTGCCTCTTCTGCTTGGTGTCCTTGACGCTGGCACTGAAGGTGGTGCAGAAGGTCCGGCATCCACCGTGGAAGGTTCTGCAGTACTTGCTTCGGATGGTGCAAGTTGAGGTGGATCTTCGACCATTGGTTGAGCTTCGGCTTGTTCTGGTCGTTGAGGTTGTTCTCCAAGCTCCATGTCGAAATCCTCATCTTCCTCTGCGATGCGGTCCAAGGTGTCGATAGGAGTGGTTGGTGAGTATACGTCTGCGGGCTCTGCCACTTCGGGTGAGTCTCCCTCGGTCTCTGCCAACCGTCCAATCACTTCCCCAGACATTGCATCATCATCTGGAAGACCTTCTTGTGCAACATCTCGGAAGAACTTCACACGGTTGTTCTCGATCTCCTCCAAGAGCATAGTCGAGAGGTGCTTCACCAGTTCGGCACCCAAGCTCTCCTCGGAGGTTGCCTTTCGAACTTGTCCTTTGTTGGCTTTCATCAGATAGCCTCTCATAGAAATCCAGCAAGCATCTCCTTTCTGGGCAATGATGGTGCCAGGGCCTGTCCATCCACGGTGACCTGGAACATCCCGCCACACATAGACCAACTCCCCGTCCTCGAAGTTCTTGACATCCATGGTCCGAATTCGGGTTGACAGGGCCCGTTTCACAGCAGCATCATCTTGCCACTTCATCCATGCTTTCCCAGCTTCTTCTCGAATCCGCCAGGATCTCTGCATTGCATCCTCCCCATCTTCCAAGATCAGCTGTTTGTCAATCTTGTCATCTGATAACAAAGACGCCGGCAATCTCGGCAAAGTACCAAAAGCTCTCTGATAGGGCGTATACCCAGCTCTGTTGTAGTAGCGGTTGTGGGTCATCGCCGTCTCATTGACAGCCATCATGAGCTCCTCCTCGGTGGTCACTCCAGCTTCATGGATCACAGTCTCAAGTCGACTCTTGAAGATCCCACCAGCTTTCTCCGTCCGAGCATTTTCCCAAGGTGCTCGAGCTGATATGAAGTGCACCGGAATTCCTTGGAAGCCCAAGCGGTCAGTGAACTCCTTCCCAATGAACTCACGGCCTTGATCGGCCAACACCAGTCCAGGAGGTCCATAATGAGATAGCCAAGCTTTTGCAAAGGCCGCATAGACCGTAGAAGCTTGCTTGTCCACCACCGGCTCCACAATCTGTAGATCCGTGCCCCAGCAGAGGCAATTGAGCATGAGGTACTCCCCCAACTTCGGCACGTTGACCTGGATCAAGTCGACACCAACCACCTCATTGAAGTCCATCGCCTTCTGAAGTTTTCCTGGTCGATGTGCTGAGGGCTGTTGCTTCCGTTCACATAGATCGCATCGAAAGTGATGTTTCACCCATTCAACTGCTTCCCGTTTCACCCCAGCATGCCGTAGGGCTCGAACAAAGACTTGTAGGGAAAGGTGACCAAGGTTTCGGTGAACTCGAAACAGCTCTCTTCTCAACTCAGGGTGCAGGATGTTGTCAGTTGGAGGTTGCGGTAGATGAAGTTCTCGAAGAGCTTGTTGAACTCGATCTTGAGATGTCTCCTCCTCATCCATGTCGCCATCTTGAAGTGCTCGAACAGCTTGTCGTGCTCGTCCACCACCAGCCGCAGCAGCCGAAGATGTAGACGGGGTAGCCGAAGAAGCCGAAGAAGCAAAATCGCCGCCTCCCAAAATTTTGTGGGTTGGAAATGAGGCTTTCCAATCCAGCTGCAAGGCGGTCTCCTCAGTCAAGTAGGCATGGATGGGATGTGCAGCAGCTTGAGTGATGTAGTTCGCCACTGCTTTCCAATCCGGAGGAAGTACAATTGGATCATGTAGATGAAAAGTAGTGGTTCCAGTCCACAGCTGACTGAAAGCAAAACGAGGTGCCTCAGCACCCCTCCAATCATCTTCCAAAACCTGGTGCTTGCCGTTGAGGAAGTTGATGTTGGAGATTCGTTTTGAAGACAAACGTTTGGAAGGAGAAGGGCATCCAGCAACACCTGATGGTGTAAAGAGAGCTCTGCAAGGGACACGGTGATGTCGAATCATCTTGTTGTCCTCCATCTCCCAGTAGTCCTCCAACTGCTGGTTGCTCTTCACCCATGTCTGAACATGTTGACGGAGTCCACGAAGGATCGCCTCCACAAATGCAGGCGTGTACTTGGCTGCAAGGGCTGCTTCGCCGGCAAGAAGCGGTTGATGCTTCGCATGATAGCCGTCACATCGGCGGCTCAGCACTGTCGCCAAGGTCTCAATGTTGGTGAGAAGAAGGGTCGGTTTCAAAGCTGGTATTCCTTTGGAAGTCTTGAGGCCGAAGCGGCACAAATCCACCGGCACAGAGAACACTCCAGGTTCGTTTCGAAGTTGGTCTAGTTCCTCTTGTGCCCATGAAGTGGCGCCTCTAGGATGCTCAAACAGGAAGCCTCTGCCAGCTCGAAGTTGAATTCGCGCTATGGCGACTGCAAACCGAAGATGCTGTAGAGCTTCTTCTTCTTCTCGTTGAACTTGATCTGGATTCCGCTTGAAGTTGGACAAGAACCTCAAAGTTGAAAACACCGTACACGGAGGGCTCAAAATTACCAGTGCTGGCTGTAGTTCTCGTATGAGACGAAGGGCTGACTGGCGATGATTCTCTTTGGTAAAGTCCCAGCCAGTCGTGAGATCCAAAGCTCCCCCAGCTTGGAAGCCATGTTTCTCAGCTTTCCCAGTCACTCGCTCTGGTGAGTAGACCTCCACAATGGTGTTGTTGAGCTTCTTGAGGTTGTTCACAACGAACTTCTTGTCCTCCTTGGTCAGCTGTTTATGGTCTCCATTGAGGCCCGTCGTGGCATAAGCAAAATGCTTAGCCAACTCCTGCACATAGACGTAGCAGGTCATCTTGTCCGCAGTGTCGGATAGTGAGACTGGCTCAGTTTTGAATTCATCAGTGCATTCGTTGTGCCATGCAACAAGGTCTGGCGTGCCAAAAGCAGCGATGGTGGCAGCCGACAGGCAGCAGTTCATACAGAGAAAAACCATGAACTTGGAGAAACGGGAACTCAGGAACTTTCCCAAAGAACTGCCATGTCGACCACCAAGCTGCGACTTGCCAACTAGGCGGCTGGATGGGTTGCATCTGGCTCGACCATCTCCACCTGTCTCCATGGTTCCTCGTCGTCGCTGATGACCAACTCCTGGGGGCCGTCCTCCACAGCGAATGTCGGCATAGTCCCTGCCGTCTTCTTTGGTGGCTGCATTGGACGAAGGCCCGTTGGATTCCGTTCCTTTGACACCGAACGTGCCCTTTGAGTCTCTGGCTTTGGTGTCGTCTTTGGCATGGCACTGCTTGATCCACTTGTCCCAGATGCTGGTCCGATCTGGCCCATCATGTCCACCTTCAGCTGGATGTTGCCCTGCTCCGGCTTGGAGCGAGGCGCCGGAAGGAACTCTGGATATGTTCCCACTGCCGTCTGCAGACTTTTGGATTCCGGCATCTGAGGCACTTCCGTCGCCGATGAGGACAGTGACGGATCGGCTTCCAACCTTTCCCAACGAGCCCCGCACTGGAGACATGTCCACCACCTCTGTCTTGGGTTTGCACGGCATCTCATGTATTCTCCCGGGTGAGTGCATGTCCTTGGGCTCTCTTTCCAGTGTTGCTGGGCTGTGGATCTTGACAATGGTGCTCCGATTCCCTGAGGGATCCATTGGGTCTTGGTGACCTTGCTCTTGCCCTTCGGCTTCGCCTTGGTCTTGATGTCCGTCTCCTCTTCGATGTCCTGAACGTTGCCCTTCTGCTGGAGGTAGTCCAAAACCAGCTGCTGTCTGGTGGTCTGCATCAGCATGAGGAGAGCGGTAATCACCCGCATCCAAGCGGCCACACACTTGGCTGACCCCATTCGGCGAGGCACTGGCGGATCGTCGTCCTTGTACATCTTGTAGATGGAGGACTGAAGCCGTCTGGTTCTTCTTGGGCGCCATGGCGTGTGCGAAGACTTTGAGCGAAGGCTTGGGCTGCTTTTGAAAGCGTCCAACTCATCAGAGAGCTGAAACGGCTTCGAAGAGCACGGTCTGATTTCCTTCTCAAACATGATCTCAAAGACCCAAGGGTGACTGGCTGAACATCCCTTGACAACTCTGGGCTCAGGCACCAATTGCCATCATGATCAGTTTCATCCAAACTAAACTCCATTGGTCGATTGACCGTTTCCACCACTTCAGAAATCCGCACACTCCCCTTTTTCTCGGCATTCACACAAAGCTGCAAGTCCCGTTCTGATGACGGCTGCATAGAGCTCTTCAGGCTTGAGGTCATAGTTCTGCTCGTAGTTGCAGGACGGCTCGAAGATGATGGCCTGCTTGAAGATGAAAAGCCCAACAAATCCAAAGGTCTTGAAATGGTTGTTGGTCCACTTCCACGTGAGACGGATCTTGGTGAGCGATCATCTTGGTCTTCTGGTTCATCATCTCCAGGTCCACCCTCATCATCACTTGGAGCTCCTTGACCTTGAGGCTGTCCTTGACCTTGGAAGAACACCACCGTTCCAAACCATGGTTGTCCAAGAACTCGGTGAGGATTGGCCACCCAGTCATCGCTGACAGTCTCCATTCGGTTGTTCACCAAAGTGGCATAAATCCACCGTCTTCGAGTCAGTGGTACTCGAGGAATGGTCCTCAGATGATTTGGTGTTGGCAGCCTGTTCTTCCATCCATCATGTCGCTCCAAGAAGGTGCGGTCGCCATTCTGGTCCTCCAGGTAGAACAGCACGCTCTGCAAAGGATCCAATGGCTGTTGATCGCCATCTTCATTGGTGTACATCACCACAGGGGGATCTATCTCTCGCTGGTCATAGCGAAGTATCCTCTGCTCCACCACCTGGTCTCGGTCAGTCACCTCAGACATGTTGTCAGATGACGGTGAACTCGAAGCTCTCAATGGTAATGGTGGAGGTGGAAGTCGTGGTGGAAGACCTTGAGCTCGTTGATCTCGAAGCGCTTGCAGTGCTTGAAGTCGAGGGTCTCCACCAGCACCGGCCAAACTCAATGCTTGAAGTGCTTGAAGTCGACGATCTCCACCGGACTGACTTGCTTGGCCTTGTTGTTGAGCAGGTTGTTGAACTTGAGCAAGTGGTTGCACTGGTGCAGGTCGTGAAGGCTGTGGCTCTTCATGAAGTACTGGCTCTTCTTCAGGTAGTTCTTGTTGTAGTGGCTCTACTTCCGACGACTCTACATCATGAGCTCCAGACTCAACATCCAGGGCTGTGCTGGTACCATCGGTGTACTGCACCGTCGTCTCCAAAGAACCACCACGTTCTGAAACATGGATTGCTTTTGATCTTGACCTCGATCGTGATCTCAGCTCTTCGATGGGAGCTTCTCCAGGTAGAACATGAGCTTCCACGTAGGCCTCAAAGAAAACGTCATCCATGGGCTTCCCAGAAGTCTCGTCGACGCAAATTGTCGGGGGAAAACTCAATGTCAAAGTCCCGGATGAAGGTGAAGAGGTCGAGGGCAAAATCGCTGCAGAAACCAAAGCGCCACCAGCATCACCAAAGAGGTCGAGGGCAAAATCGCTGCAGAAACCAAAGCGCCACCAGCATCACCACCTCCCAAAAATGAGTGTGAAGAACGTGGTTGTAAAAGAAAAGGATCATGTCCATTTGATTGCATGTGCTGAGGCAACTTCCAGGGACTGCTGTCGAAGTCGAACATGTTGATGGCCCTGTGTCCTGATGGAAGACGGCGCATTTGTGCCGTGTGGCCATCAGCAGTCACGTAAGTGTCATACTGGAGGTCGAGGCTAGCACCCACCGTCTCCAAGTAGGAAATTGGAATCAAAGGTGGGGTGACAAAACCATTGGGTCCAGTCCCATCCTCAATCACAGTGAACCTCAAAATTCCTAACACTCCAGCAATTGAAGTTGGCACATCATAGGCCCCACAAAGTCGAGCAGCTCCTCCAATTCCCGCACATTGTGAAGAGGGGCGGCGAACTGGAACTGGTCGGAGGCCAGCAGATCTCAGCTCTTCTCGCATGCCATTGAAGCTCTGGCTTCCAACTACAGCCTCTTCAGCAGCTGTGTCCACCACACCCTCAAAGGCTCGAAGACGAACTCCAGCATAAACTGCTCGCATCACCGTTGTTGGTGGTGGTGGGAATGGCTTCGGCTGCATCTGCTGGAACATGTAGGTGCTTGTAGAAGACCCTGTTCCACCAACCGTCACAAACTGCTTCTTTTGTGGACCTTTGGAACTTCCTCGGTGTGGGCAGTTCCGACTGATGTGCCCCAGCTCCTGACAAGAAAAGCATCTCGTCCTTGCCATCAACTCTGCCTCAGTACCTTTGATGGTTGCATCATCCTTTTTCCCATGGCCATCTCTCTTACGGCCTTTTCCTCTGCCTTTGGGCTTCTTGTTGGTCTGGCTTTTGCGTCCACCTCCAGCTCCACGGTGACGAACAAAGCCTCTTTCTCGCTTCCTGGTTCGAAGATCTTTCCTCACATCGTTGTAGGCCTGCACATAGATCGCCTCAGTCTCATCAAACTCCCGATCTTCAAAGCGCAGCATGTCATCTGCAAGTTCAGAGTCAGAGTACTCCTCGTCCTCTTCCTCTGGTTCCTCCTCATCCTCGGCAAACTCTGCATCTTCTCCAGCTTGAAAATAGGTGCGTTGTACTGGAACAGCACCAGGTAGAGCTGCAGCCTTTGACAAGGTCTCCAAACGATACAAAGGTCGAAGTGCATTGACCACCTCGTCATAGGCAAGGAGCACATGCGTCTTCAACGCAATCATCTGTTGCTGTTGTTCAGAAAGTCCAGCTTGTCGAAGAAGAATGCGACCAGCAACCAAAGGATTAAGAACTTCTCCTCCAAGTTGACTCTCGAGCTCCTGCTTCTGAACCTCCTTCCGTGACAAGAAGGCTGCAAAAGTCTCACCACGAACCCTGTCGCCAGTGTAGATGAAGTTGTCCACCGACTGAGGTCCAATGGCTTCCAGGTAGGGCTTGTAGCGGGCCATCAAAGTTGTCAGAATGGCCGCATATCCAGCTTCTGTAGTCAAAGTTTCAGGAGGAACCACATCGGCGAGGCGCTCTGCACTGGCATCGCATTGGTTTGAACTGGAGTTGCATTGGTCGGTGTAGATGGTTGATACCGACCCCAGGGATCTGCAGCTTGAAGAGGATCAGCAGGGCGTCCACCAGGCATCCGGCTAGAAGCATCTTGATGAACTTGTCCTGGAGGAACTTGTTGAGGTAGTCCTGAAGGAACTTGTTGACGTAGTTCAGGGCGAGAAAGACCACCACAGACACCTGGTGATAGAGGAACTTGATGAGATGGTATGGTCCAGGGGCTTTGATACCCACATCCATTGGCTGGTTGCCCTTGTTGTTGAAACGGTCCAAACCTTGTCGTTGGTATGGAGTAACCCAAAGGAACATTGGTCATTGGGCTCATCGAATTTCGACGACATAGAAGGATCGACGATCCGGCCCCAGCAGCTCCAGCTTGATCACCTTGGGTGTTGCCAGAGGTCGCTGCATAGACGCCGGCCACAGGTTGGTGTACAGGTTCTGCAACTCCCACCCGTGGTTGTTCTGCACCTCCCACATCATCAGCAGCTGCACCATGCCGCCGCCTTCGAGGTCGTCGATGTCCTCCATGGTTCTCATTCGCCATTACAGCGAAGCACACTGCCCGGCCGTAAAACGCAGAGTGCGAAACTCTGTTTTAACTCCTGAGCCGCAACTCAAGGCGCCTGCGGACAGCGCATGAATCCTTATGACTCTCATGTCACTTCATCAAATTGATCACATGGCGATGAGTCAAAACCCTGGTACCGAGTGAACCCCAAAATAGCTGGTAAATGGATGATGTGGATGTATTCATCCCATTAAAATTGATAATAATAGGTTCTGACATGCTTTGACCCATCCCCGACATGGTTCCATGAATTCAAGTTGAGCTGTCACTGTATCTGCATCGTGTGATTCACACTTTTCCACAGGTCGTGAGTTCCGGAGCTACTTTCGCATGTGTGCCATGGTGAAGTTACATGGGAAAATATGGGGAATCGCTATCCCACCATCATGAATGGGCTTCCTTATTAGAAAAAATGGAGAAATTCATCCCACTCTTCTTAGGGATTCCAGCCACAACTATCATGAATGGAACAAATCGTTTTTGTAATGGGTATATTTGCCTGTATCACTGTGACCATCGAAAGTTATGGGTATATCCTGTGAAACTCTTGGCTTTGCATCTTTCATCACTGAGCTTGCTACAAATCCAACTACCCTCAGGTGTCATCAAACATGGCTAGCAGGATAATCCCCTAAAAAAAAGAGGTTTTAATAGGAAAATCATCTATAAATTGGGGATTCCAAGTTTGACTACCGGAGGGTATCAGCTATCATCTAAGTACACATATGAGCAGGAAACAATCACGATCCAGAAATGTTATAATTCCCATTTGGGGACTACCCACACCTTGAAAAGAAGCATATCATGTTTTGGGAATGCCATTATGATGTGCATATATATATATACATATATATATATATTTATATATTTATACTCACAAACTTGAAATGCCATATCTCCAAACTCTAGCTTCCCGATTATCCATCCATTCCTGGAATATGTCATACCAATGTCAACCTCGGATTTTTCAACAAACCCTGGTCCCTGGTTGATGATTTAATGAGGGGGGATAGCCGGGATAGCAACCCTCATCTGCTCCTGGAGCCCAAACCCCCAAGGATCAACAGCCAACAACCCGCAGAGCTCAGGCCCTCGCGCCGTCGCGCCTTGGTCTTGTCACCTGCAGAATCCTGACCTGGGGAGATGCACGCAGAATATGGAAAGCTTCCGCAGAATCATCATGGTTAACCAACCAAGATCTAGCTATGTNGTCTTGTCACCTGCAGAATCCTGACCTGGGGAGATGCACGCAGAATATGGAAAGCTTCCGCAGAATCATCATGGTTAACCAACCAAGATCTAGCTATGTGCGTGTATACATGTACAGGTGTGTATTGTATGTAGAGTAAATGTACCTATCAACTATGGCAATTTACAACCATACTGTAAATCTTGGTACTGTATTTGATTGTGCATCCAAGGAATCGAGAATCAGCAGGATTTGTGCAGCCCCTGATTTTGGGACACATTGGCCACTGATGGGAAGACCAATTCCTCCTGATCAAAGGATTTCCATCCCCTTTTGGGTGAATTTTCATGTCAATGAAATGGTTGATGGCTCATCTGATACTGTCAAGCTCTTGGGCTGAAAATTAGATACCAAGCAAAATGACCAAAATCTCTTAAATGTCGCAGCAGTTTGAAATCTTGACCCCTCGAGGTTGCCAAACCAGTGACGGTCTTGGGTTGGGGTTACAAAGCCACAGCTGGCCGCAGGACAGCTATCTCTGACTTTTTCATCCGGGGGATACTTCCATTAAAGCCACAACGTGTCGAACCTGTGATACCCGCAAAAAAGTTGATGCTTTTCTCTGAAGATAGGGTACCGGGAAATCTGCTGGTTAATCTCATTTCTCCTGTTGAAATTGCCATTTTGAAGGGTATATTACACTACCCCATTTTCAGACACACCCGTATCCATTTCAAAAGTAGCTAAGTATAGAATCCACATATATCCACATAATCCACTATTCACCAGGTCTATCACGATGTTTCAAATGGTCAATGCCCACTCCTTTCTGTTGCTTCACAGCAGGAAAAGAAGGAACCGTTTGCCCAGATGATTGTCAACAATGCCAATGGAAAATCCTCCGCTTCCAGATACTTTGCTGGAATCCATGACCACTCAGATTGCATCTAAAATCCCAATGTCTGCGGGTTGAATCGTGCAATCCCAATCTTTACTGGGCAGGTCCCCATGTTTGCTGACGAAATCCCCACCTTTTTTTCCGGGCAAAACCTCCTTTTCCCAAAGTGCCACCCATGAACACCCTGCTGCCCAGCCATCATCGGATCAGCGGATCAGCGGATCAGCCAGCGGATCAGCGGATCAGCGGATCAGCGGACCAGCGGATC
>BGPT01001475.1:23136-79413 GCA_003297045.1 Symbiodinium sp. clade C Y103
ATACATACATACATACATACATACATACATACATACATACATACATACATACATACATACATACATACATACATACATACATACATACATACATAGATAGATTATATCCATAAAAAATCCCCAAACATCTCTCACTTCCCATGATATCTCCATGATTTAGGTAATGTTGGACCCTTCACTGCCGTGGTGGGGGCCCCTGGCGCCAATCGTAGCATCGTGGTGGAAGGAGGACGCAAAGGGTGCTGGCGCGCCGGGGCTGGGACTGGTAGCAGAAATCCCGGGCTTAAGTGGGTTCATATGAAAAGTGTTCAACTATCCCTGTTGGTTAACGGTTACTTATTATCTATATTATATATATATATATACACATGTATATACAAGACCTGATGTATGTATATATGCATGTGCGTGTATGTGTATATAATATATGGTATATATACACATTGGTTTAACATTTTAATATCCAACCCCCGGTAATCTCCACGGTGCCTTCAGCACCAGGATTGCCCACCACCAGCACAACCACCACCAAGACATCTACGAGCAGTTCCACGAGCTCCGTTACGGTCACGAGTTCCTCTACGGTGTCTTCGTGACTTGGAGCGATGTGACTGGGATAAAGCTATGGAGCATAAAGATATAGCAAAAAAGTATATGAAATAATCAAAAAGATAGGATCATCTTGTGATAATTTGAGATAACTATGGAACATCACCATTTTAAATAGATAAACCATCGCACCAAATGGGCCATTTTCCATAGCTATGTCTGATTAAGTGATGGCAAATGCATGTAACCATATAGCACCCCCCGAAGTTAGATGCCGAGAGTTGTAAAACCCAATCCTGAAATAGTGATAAGGTACTTGTCTATCTATTTGGGGGTTACTATATATATATATATACATGTCTATGGATAGATGTGTGTATGCAAGAGTGTAAATATACATAGCTTGTGTGATATTTGAATGACCTGGATGTCCGAAAAAAAGATGCACCAGGGAAAGGTGGTTCGACCGGGTAAGCGCATTTGTTCGCTCACCGAAAACGACATGGGAACATTCCTGAAAACATATGGACATATAGAGGAAAATCACACGGATACAGAGGAATTGAGTGCGATGTCTATACTAACTCTAACCATTTGGTATTTACATATACCACACCAATGGTAAAACACACCGATTATACATGTTCATACTAACCACTTATACGAGTCATGTAATTCATACTAATCATACCATCTGCACTCATCGCATCAACCAGAATTTTAACGATTCTACTAGTCACCGTGGATACTACGGCTGCACTAGTTGGTTATCCATATTTATGTACGGATCATTTTTACTAACCACATTTGTTCTTAGAACATGAATCGAATTGTAATGGTTGTACTAACCACCCCTTATATCATCAACTCAGTATGGGGGATGGTTGGTATGCAAAGGTTTAACATAGTAAACTGTTTGGTATATAGACCCCTTGTCATGTTTATACTCACAGATGTATACTCGTTATAGTATGAATCAATGGTTGTACATTATGAGAAGTAGTGGTAAACCAGATAAGTATTTTGGTAATGGTTATCATATGTTACCCTAAATCATGAAAATCACCATTATATACCATCTACAGTTGGGCCATCTATACCATAGCTATGTTAAATAACCATAGGGTAACATTATAACGATTCAACCATCCAGCCCATGGTTCCGAGGAGCAGCACCATCACCTCCAGCAGTAGCGTTACGTCCACCACCTCCGTCACGTCCATCACGGAAACCGTCACCAGCCACTTGGGGCGACAACGACACGACTTCGATGGAGTGATGTTGACGGGAAAATCGATAGGGAAACTAAGGATTTTCACTACCAGAAATAGGGAAAATCTATAGGAAAAGTCAAGTTTTCACCATCCAAATTAGGCTTCATCCTCCAGAAAGTCGACTTGAAAGTCACATAATTAGCTATGGAAAAACACTATTGTTTGTTTGGAAAGTCATCGCACTAAATGGGCTGCGGAACCCAGTCGGGATCGAACAAACTGTTGGTGAGCAAACTGTTGGTGACCTTACCACACGAAATGGTCACCATTTAGACTAAACAAAACCATTTCAAAAGTGCTATACAAGTATATTACAGTATATAATAAATTAAAGGAAAAGGAATACAAAAGGATACGATAGGGATATAATATATGTATATGTATTGATCGAACAGTTATACAACACTTAGATTCCACACTTTAAATGGGTTATATATAAGTGTTATAAACCTCTTCAGTGGGACAATTACCCATCAGTCACCTGGAAAATCACTCAAACAGACTTTGATGATATCCCCACATATTTTCGTTAAAGTTGTGATTTTCCAGCCATGTTAAATGCGCAGAGGGTATCTCATTCGATCTCTCTCGGATGATTCTGATGGGTCCCTGGATGGTAGGTTCTGGTGTTCAAACATCTTAAACATCGCCATTTTGTGAGGACAAACACCCACGACATGCGGATGATTTTCCAGCAACACGTGTTGTGAAGAACAGGGCGCCGATTTCCCACATGGTGACGGGAACGAGTTGTTGATCTTTTGGCACCCGATCCCGAACAGCAACTGGAGGTTCTAAGCTGTCACCTTACCCATGACAGCTTCCTGTTAGCTCCATCTTGGGGGTTTAGACGAGAGATTTCTTGAAATGGGGATCCCGAAAACCAATGAGAAAAATTAAGGTTTCAACACTCAAATGGTCTAATGATTTGGGGAGTACCCCCCCATTTTCGGAAACCTCCACATGGTTGTAACCAATGTCCCTACGGCTATTTGGAGAATTGTCTCCATTTCTCTTGATTTCCAACATGGCTGGACTCCTCATATAGGGATTGATATCGCCATTGTGTGACAGGATTCCTATGGGATGACCATACCACATATTTCTACATCGAAGCAGAATACTCCCATGCAGCGAAAAAATCGGATTCCGAACACCGTCCCACCATCATTTCGGATTCTGCTAAAAATGGGTATGTTAAGCTGTACCCTCTGGTTATTTAACATAGCCATGGAAAATCCCCTATACATGGAGGTTTTAATGGGAAAATCATCCAAAATTAGCAATTTTCCATGGCTATGTTAAATAACCAGCTGGTATATGAAAATGGTGCGGATGGGTGGACCATGCCCGAACTTATGACAGAACAATCAACTCTTACCCAAGCACCTTGACCATGGCATGTATATGATTTGAATATGATTATATGTGATTTTATTTGAATATCCTATAATAGTTTATTGGTATCCTCAAGACTATCTGAACCACAAAGTCTCTAAACATCTGAAGCCGTTAAGCACATGTTTTGATGCAACGATGCACCAAAATCATCCGGTCTGAAGCAGAAAAATCTGAAAACCCGAGATCCACCGGGCCTTCCGAAAAGTCAGCAGAGGCATCACAAGTAGCTCGACGTCACTCACTGCGACCACCAGTATTTTGGCCGATCGAAACGGTTTCATCAACCTCTGTGGGCTGGGAAAAAATTCCGTGGCCTAGCCATGGAGCTTGATCTCGGTGATGGAAAACCATCCGTTTGGCCATGTTTTTTTGGACACCAGAGACTGGTTGTTGTTTCTTTTTGGCAGATCCAGTCATGAAGAGGCTTAAGTTTCAGTGACTGCTTTTGGGATGCTAGCCAATGAGGTGACCCGAATGGATTTAATGACGGGATGGTCAAAGTGATCCTCCCCAATCGATGGTTCAATGCTATAATCAAACATTGGCAGACCATTCCCAAGGTGGAACATTTAGAGAAGGCCTTTTGCATTTGATGGTAACACCACAGGTACCATCAAGCCAATACAGCTGATTACTGTGAAACAAGCAGCCAGAAAGTCGTCATTTTTGTAGACTAAAGATGTTTAGACACCCCTCTGTTTGTTGCGAAAACCCAGTGAGGCTCCAGCAAATTTTTACATCACCATGAGTCCAACAGGTGACAACCTCCCTCAAGAGGCATAGTGGAAGAATTCTATAGCAGCAATCAAGATGGGAAAAAATGAAAGCTACAAGACCTTGAGGATGTATTACATGTATGCTTTGATGATCCATTCTATTCCCATATTACCCAGTCATGGTTGGCATTTATCCTATTCATACCATTTTTGGTGGTTAAAAACACCTTTCTAATCAATCCGTTGATGCAACATTTGTTAATTTGTTTGATGATTACACCATTACACCTCAGTAAACTATATTAACACCGAATAAAAACCACATGGACAACCCAGAATCTTTCAAAATTGTAGGCAAAATTGGCATAGTTACAAGCTCATGACTTTACCTGCATATAGGTATTTCGTCACCATAAAGTCAGCAATTTGTAGCAAACGAGCTGTATGTTATCCTATGGCTCAGGCACTTCCTCCAGTGTGACCCGAACAACGAGTACCTCCTCGTCAGCGACGTTGACTAGTTCAACCGTGACGCTCACCACCAAGACCACCAAGACACTTGGATTTCACGGGAGATGGGACTGTGAATATATGGTTGATATATGGTTACTGTATGGTGAATGACATATATGGTAAATATATGGTTGATATATGGTTTTGATTAGATTCATTGTTTTAAACCATTTAAGTGATATGGCGATGGATATTTCAGGGCAGATGGTTCAGTTATGACTGATGAGAATCATGTGATTACAACAGTGGGATAGCGTTGAGTTAGAAAAAAGGTTCATCTTTGGTTAGTATATGGTTAATATATGGACAATGATATCTCGTTTAACCATTCAAGTGAAATGATAATTGGGATTTCATGGATATGAGGACGGAATATATTTGGGGACATGAAAACACTGTATATGTCACCATTGCGATATCATACTGGGGAAATTGTGGGGATATGATGCTGCGATATATAACCAACAATATGATTCTTGGATGTATCTGACAATGGTGTATAACCCCACACAACAATGAAGAAACAGAGAACATGAGGCTCAAGCAGTGGATGGAATGCGGTGCCCAATTCTTGGACAAATCCATATTGTTAGGGCTGTACTGTATATATATATATATGTATGTATATACATCGAAATCCTGCATATACATAATATGTAGATGGATAGATAATGGAATAATTATCATGAACATCTACCTACATCTACATCACATGTATACACATTGGTCAACCTTTTTCGCCAGCTGGAGCCGAAGATCCGCCGAAGATCTCCATCTCAGGACTGCAACCTCCACCTCACAGACCAGCACGTCAATGACAAGTACTTCCAGGACCAGTACATCTGACACCTCGTACCTTGGCGTGAACTGCACATCCCTGATGAAAAAAAAGGATATCAATGGATATCATGTGATAGGTAACCAACAACGTGACATGATTTTTCACAGAAATCGGGGATGGGCCCCCAAATTATGGCAATTCTGCGCGGAAAATCATCAACAGTTGGATTTTTTTGGTACTCCATTTCATGGCAAATTCATGATGTGCAGGGATTGAATGCTGGCAGCATGTTGTGAGGACTAGTTCGATCTCATCAACCAAGTCCAGCACAGAAACTTCCACGACACTCACTAGTGTTACAGACACCATCAGCACCAGCGTCATCACCTCCACAGCAACCACCACGCCCACAGCGGTGTTCGGCGGCGGCGGAAATAGTGGTAGTGACGGTGATGGCAACTCTGACGGCGATGGAAACCACGACGGGAGTGGTGATGCCGACGGAGACACTGATGGCGGTGACAGCAACGGCGATGACGGCGGCGGTGACAACGATGGCGATAATGGTGACGCTGATGGTGATGCTGATGGTGACGCTGATGGCGATGATGGAAGCGACAGCGATGGCGATGACGGTGGCAAGACAGTGACTGTGAAGGAAGACTTTGGAAGCGGAACCGACTCTTCTGGTTCTTGGACGTGGGAGGCCCCTTCGCTGCAGTTGAGTTCATGGCGAGTTTGATCCAACTCTTTTGTACATTTCTACCCTACTTGAAAGACACCAGGAAGTACAATATGACCCTGACTTGTAGATGATCTGCCCATTAAAAACTCGAAATAACCCCTATCGGGCTGTTTCGAAAGGTGAAAACTCAACTTTGTCATGCCTAAATCTTCATTTTTTGTGTATCTCATATTTTTCAATGGTCAAGCCGAATCAAACCTCCATTTTTTATGGTTTTTTTCGATCTCCTCACTCCGAATTTTCCAGGAATTTGAGAGCTCATCAGTTCGCTGCGCAGTTCCTCTGCTGTTTTTGGGTCACCTCAGTCGCTGGATCTGAGCCGCTGTTGAGAGTGTTGCTGCGGATGTCGAGTCGCAGTCGAAAGATCTGAAGCTATGGACGATATTTATGATACATGACTTATGTATACATATTTATTTCTTTGTAGTAATCCCCGAAAAGATTGCAAAGCGAATCTTCACTATTTTCATGGGGATTTACCGTTCTGTTTTTTTTTGGATGAGACATATAACAATATATATATATATATCTCATATATGTAACTACAGAAACACGATTTCATATACATATTCTGCAAAATGTTTTGTTAAATGCATATTCTGATTTCATGATGAGATGCAGTTTTATATCGTCGATCTTATTTGAGGGTCCCCACTTTGGACCTATATATACCCAATATAGGATTTTGTATAGATATCCTATAGTTTGAATGATACTCCCGGAGACCAACCAGCCAACACATCCACTTGGTCTCAAATCTGTGGCAGCGGAAATTGCATAGAGCTACACCTGATAGCTACATTTTTCAAGGACCAGCCGGCGAATACCGTGCCAGCCTGTTGTCCCAGTCTTTCACGCCACCCATGGAACTTGGGGACCTCCGACTGGGGAGGTGTGAAACATTGGGGGTGCGTCTTCTCGGGAAGACACATCGATTTTTCTCCAGGTGCAACGTGATGCTTGAAGTGAGATGTTGAGAGTTGAATGGGTTTTAGATGTTTTATTTTCTTGTTGGGACTTGAGGAAGCAATAATTAATTCGTGATCTTGCAGATTGTTGAATTACAGTTTGAAGGTTTGTGATTCTGTTTTTTTTTTGTACTTTTGCGGGAGTATGCGATTGCTGAGCACCCCTTCAGGCTGGATAGCCAGTGGCTACAAACCCCCATTCCGAGTCAAAGCTTGGTTGAGCGGGTCAGTAGATGCATTTGTTGCAAAGGGACTGGAGGATTTTCAACCTAACCAGCCAACATTTAGGAAAACATGTTTGGGTCTCTAAGGTTTGGGTCTGATGACATAACTTCTCTCAGCCACCTGGAAAGAAATTGATGAGAACATCATTGGAACCATCTTCTAAAAGGAGACTGGGCTTCGATCCGCGTCGCGTCTTTTTATAGCGAGAAAAAAGGGTGGGGGTGAAGTGTTTGGGGGTGGTGAAACCACCTATTTTCTGGTTGGATTGTCTTAATTTCAAAGACGAGACAGTCAAGTTTTTCTTTGTTCTTGTTGTTGGTGTTATTATCGATCGTGTGTTTTTGTCTTTCTTCGTAGTTTGTCTTCACGTTTTCGCTCCGAAGGACATTGTTGAATCACTGGGGTTGAAGGGAACATCTGCAACAGAAACGGGGGAAGCACCGAGAAATCTTTCCAGATCTTGCGGTGAAAGTGAAGTAGCAAATTCTAGGACTGAAGACCCAGAGATGGACTGGCTCTGCTGTGCCTTCGTTGCTGGTTCAGCTGTGCACGCAAGAACATGGCACGAACGGTGATGAAATGTCGTCATGTTCAGACATACGGGGGAGACACAAAGTGGGGCCCCCAAATTACAAGTTGGTTTACAACCTTGCAACCCCAATGCACCATAGATATATCTCTACCACAAAGCCTAGTCAACACAGCTACAAACCACCTTAGCTATCGAGGGGGGCCCCCACTTTGCAACCTTGAGGGTTTCGTCATAGGTTCGGATGTCTACTGGGGAAAGCCTGGTTGATGGTCGTCTTGTGGATCAACAAATACTGTAGACATCATTGATAGTAGATGGTTTCCTATTGAAACTATTGATCATTGATCAGTAACTGATACTGATGTAACACAGCTATAAACCAAATGGTTTGGGGTTCGCAACTAAGCTTAGCCAATGCTTGCACCTAGGGGTCCCATCCCCAATCATCCCCATCTAGATAGGTCCATCCAACGAGGAAGCCCTTGGACCCTCAATCCTCATAGGGTAGGCCACCCATCCAACTAGCTCTATACATCCACCATAAATCCATATAAACCCAATCGTCAACCTAGTAAAACAAGCCAACTTACCTCATGTTTGGGTGGCCCTTTCTTCTTATCATCATCATTCATCATGATTGTTCATCATTTATCACCTTTCAAATCAATCTTAGCGAAGTATATGGGTTGCACCACCTTGCACCTTGAGTGCAGCTTGAGTGCCATGGCATGCGCATGCCAGCGATGCGCTTGTCGCGATGCCCAAGACACTCTTCACCTTCGGTTCAGGACCCTATGGTGAGTTGGGTCAAGCAGCTTGGCTATATGACCAGCAACAATTGGTGGATAGAACTATAGAACGCACACCTTTTTACCAGTACCTCTCAACTTGGCGAAATCCATTTCTTTCGGGGAAAGCATCTGTAAATTGGCTTAAATGTGGGACAATGGGAAAAGCTGCAGGAAAACCATGATAGATTCTTGAGAGTTCTTCCTGCTCACATATTCAATGGTAACGAGAGCGGACCAAACATGGACGCTTTTCCAATGTTTTCAAAAAAAACAACAATCCGGGTGATAAAAATATGGCTATTTGATGCCTTTGGTTCATTGTTGGATGTGTCTCAAGCTTGTGATAAATCACCATTTTTTTCGTTTCGCTCAGGCAAGACAGGACAGCTGTCACCAACATCCAGAGGTGCTGCACGTTTTCTGCTGGAAATGGGAGAAAGGTTACCCTCTTGTAATTTAACATAGCTATTGAAAATAGGGATATATAGTGGATTTTCCCATTAAAAATGGGGAGTTTCAATAGTTATGTTAGTTTACCAGAGGATACCACGAAAAAGAGGTGGAGTTCATAGGAATCAATGAGAATCTTGATGGGAATATTTGATGTTTCTTGGCTTCCAAAATGGGGAAATATGAGGATGACTCTACCAGCTACCAGCTATCGTGATACAACGGGAGACTAATGGGGATAGGATGTGATTTACCCATCCGGTAGTTGAAGATAGCTATGGAAAATGGATGAACATGGCTTTTTTTGATAGATGATTTACGTATAAAACATATTGTTGATTTCCCATAGCGATGTTAAGTTACCAGAGGGTAGTGGTTCATTCTTTACATGTAAACGGTTTTGATGAGCAAATCATGGAAACAAGTTTTCTTCTAGGGTATCTAAGATTACGGGTACGAAGAGCCGTGACACTCTCTGAGAGCTTTGGTTGAGAAATGGGGGGGAACACCTGAGGATCATGTTGGGTTGATTCTCCATGCTAGACATATCTAAGCACAAATGAAGCTATTTTTCACTGACTTCGATCTGTTTCATCTAATTTAATCGAGTAAAAATACGGGGGAACCATCAGTTTGAGCCCAAAAATATTTTTTCCCAGGTTTTCATGGTATTTTCATGGCATTTTCATTTCCGAAGTTGAATTTTCCAGCTGAAAATCCACCAATTTTTTTTCCGGTCAGGCAGTTGCTGTGTCCTTCCCCAGTGCACCGCAGCTCAATGGCGAAGCGCTGGTGGAGGCTCCGAACACCTGGATGCGGTGGACAGGGTACTGTCCATTGAGGTTTGGAAATTTCGGCTGAACTTTGGATGTACAGTTTTTTCATATGGGGGTTTCCTACAATGGGGGTACCCAAAAATGGATGGTTTATAATGGAAAATCCTATTAAAGTGGATGATTTGGGGGTACCCCTATTTTAGGAAACCGGGTGTTCCGAACTCAATTTTTTTAAAGATTCCCGAGCCGTTCTTGCTGCTTTTTCTTGCGAGTTTTCAATTGGGTGATGATCCTAACGAAAACGCGATTACTTTTCAGTGCATTGGCTCAACCACCGGTCATCCATTGTTTTTCTCTGAAAATCGGGTATCCCCCTAAATCCTATTACTATGATTTATCATGATTTATCAACATTTTCCCTGAAACATTGGTTATTTGGGGATACACCGGATACACCTCATTTTCAGACAAACCCAACTATCATATCAAGTTGGTGATACCACTGATATCACATTGAAATTACCATTTTTCCACATCTTTGGTGGCACCAGAACTCTGGGCCAGGCAATCGCGCTGGGCACGGACCATTCGCCGCTTAGATTCTTGCGTCCGATGGCGTGAGTTGATCCAGAGCTGGTCCAGCTTATCATATTGATCAACCATCCAAGCTGTATTGATCAGTGCGAATATTTACCACCTATCAATTGGTGCTTAGATGGTTGCGAAATCCTGCACCAGTTGATGGGTGGTTTGCACATCCCCATGAGTTTTTGGAGGGATTCGACCATCCTTTTGGTTGTGCAGGATTTCGCAACCATCCACTGCATCATCCAATTTGGGGGATGCAAGCAGCGAACATTTGATTTGCCCTCCGGTACTCAACGTAAGCCCTCCATTTTAGTTCGGGGATTTTCCATTGCCATGTTTGATTACTGGAGGGTCTTGGTCAAGTATCATCCAACTTTGTGGTGTGTCAAAGTTGAAGGGATGTTTTTTAAATAGTAGCACCCCCTTTTGAGGACGTAACTAGCTCCAACATCAGCTGATCCTCCCCTAAGGTTGGCGTTGGTGGGGGGCAAGGTCTACAGATGGGGATTGTACGGCCTGACCGGCAGGGCTTGAGCAAGACGTTGGAAGAACGGGAACGGCACACGGCACTTTCTGGGCACGACTGGTGTTGGATTAGTTGGTTCATTTCTTCAGGCGAAACATTGCAGTTGTGGTAGATTCTGGTACCCTCTGGTAATCAAACATGGCCATGGAAAATCCACCATTTATAGATGATTTTCCCATTAAAACCTCCATTTATAGTGGATTTCCAATTGCCACGTTTGATTACCGGAGAGTAGATATATCGAAGTAGTTGTTTTCAAACCAAATTCTGCCTGAGATTTCTGGCATTTGTAGCGACCTTACAGATCACAGTGGCAGAAGATGGAAAAGCGTATGGAACAATTTTTCTGGTTTGACAAATAGAAAAAGTGTCCGTTGAGGCGGCAATCCATGTCCAACTTGACCAATGTTTTCTTTGTCTCTGGCTTAAGTTGGGTCATGAAAAAAATGCAACTCCACTGGGTTTGAAGGGAAGCGAAAAAAACAATCCCAAACGTTGTCCAAAAGCATCCAATTGTTTGCGATTTCCTGCAAACTTCCACTTCAATCTGTTCTGGCAGAGATGGCTCAGAACCATCATAGATCTACAGCAATTTTTCATAATTTTTCTCAGTGTTTGGTTGATGACAAAACGCAGGGTAACTCGTATCATAGTATGAGTTCCATTCCACTCGATTCCATTCATTCCCATATGCATTGGCAATGATATTCGTAGTATATTCCCATGATATTTCCCATTACATCCTATGATTTCCCAAGGATGTGGATTTCACCAAGAAAAATGTAAAAAATCACCATCCTTATGATTTCCACATCCTACGATTTTCCCTAAAATTTTGTCATTTTAGTTGGTGAAATCCACATTTTTCCTGGTGAAGTTTCCCACTTGACGTTTACCTCGTGGTTTTCATCGCATCTCCAGAGCCAGGCGCCCACGCAGTACCTCGCTCCTGGCGTGGTGGGAATGGGCGCTGGGACGGGATGCTCAGAAAGTCTCTGGGGCTGTGGGACGCTCAGGAACTGTGCCTGAAAATGGGAAATTTTGGGTGATTTCTATGGGATGAAACCTGAAAAATGGTGATTTCTATGGGATTTCACATGGAAAAACGGTGATTTCTCTGGGATTTCACATGGAAACATGGTGATTCCTATAGGATATCTATGGGATAGTCAACTTGATGTGTCTGAAAATGCTGTATATACCCAAATAGCCAGTTTTAGGGGGAACATCCATCGAGTTTTGGGGCACCCTATTTTCAGACAAACCCTGTAGGAAAATATGGGACATTTACCCCTGGAACCCAGTCAGTTGGGAATCAGTACATCATGATCATGTTCATAGGGATTTTGAGATATACATCATTTTCTGCGAGGTGAGGCCCCCAAAGGTTGTGTTTGTTGGTTTAGATTCACCCCATGAAGACTATAGTTCGTTCAAAAGCCACAGAATTCACCAAGCTATTTCGGTGTCAACTTTGCGATTTCGTAAACGGGGGCCTCACCTTGTACTGTTACTATCCAATATATTGGAAATTATCACAATCCATGAATCGGGAAAGGTGAATTCCCTTTAATTCCCGGAGTGCGGTGCCAGGGGATGATTTTTCCACTACTTCACTGGGACATAATCAAGAAGACTTGGGGAATTCAAAACCAGACATGGGCTACCCTCTGGTAAACTAACATAACTATGGGAAATCACCATTTTTAATGGGAACATATACTATAAATGGCCATTTTCAATAGCTACGTTTAATTACCAGAGGGTATATAGGTAAATATGAAGTTCTGAAGGCAGTCTATGGCAGGTGAAGCAACAGCATTTTTCTTCCGTGATGGACAATTCGCGAAAACGGTGCGAGGCGCTCTTTTTACACTCATTCGTGAGGACGAGACATCATTGACCAGGAACTACTTGGATGTGCATCCCACTTAGTAAGTGGTTCACAATCCATGTAGAACCCATAAAATCCCATATTATAATTGCGGCATATTCCATCTATAACTGGGGGTATATAACCCATTTACTAAGTGGAATGCCCCCTAAGTAGGCATAACTCGGCAGACAACAGTCACACTACCTCCACTTGCGCCATGTTTCCCTGGTGAGGCCGAGGGCGAGAAGAAAACGCCGGAGGCACCAGATATTTCTTCGCTTTATTTAACATAGCCATGGAAAATCCCTTATAAATGGAGGTTTTAATGGGAAAACCATCTAAATAGTGGATTTTCCATGGCTATGTTAAATAACCCGAGGGTATATAATCTTATTTTTACCGAGTCCTGGTTGATTCAAATCATCCTTCGTATCATGTTTGAACAGCTACTTGAAGGCACCACCAAAACTCATCATTCTTGGATCTCTAGCGAATTGTTTCATCATCACCTTTGAACATTGTAGTAAGCACCAAACCAATCAAACACCGTGTCCAATTTATCACTACTTTAGAATCGGAGTTTGCTTTGTGGGGGTTACAAGATCGGAACACAGATGATCTTTGAATTTCTATTGTGATTTCTGTCAAAAAGCACCCCCTGTCATTCGTTAAACAGATATAGAGTTGTTAAAGCCCTTTACCATAGCCTTTACCTGCCTGTTACGAGCGAATCATGAGTCTGACTCAACTAGTTTTCGTTGAGTCGGTAAACTAATTGTGACTTGGTTAATCACCTCACCCAACTAGTTCCATATATCCACCATCACCCCGATTGGGACAGCCTACTGAAGCAAACCAACTTAGACGCCGCTGAAAAAACTTGTAATATTCCATGATTTCCCATGAACTATCTCCACTGTTTCATACGATTTCATCATCTTTCTTGGTGAAATCCTCATTTATGTTGATTGAATTTCCATTTTTCTTGGTGAAATCAGGTGAACTCACCATTTTTCATGGTTAAAATCATGGAACAAATCACCATTTTCCATCGATTTTCCAGAGATTTTTGGCCCAAGTTGACCAACAAAAAGACTGCAGGTGGTGCCAGCACCTCTGCTGTTGGCGGATCTCAGGGCACGGAGCGCGTCTCCGCAGGCGTGACGCGGGCTGTGAAACATGGGAAAACCTAGTGATTTAAAGGTGATTTCACTATCCACCATTGGGATTTCACCATGAGAATCCGACATTTCAAGTATGAACGAGGTGGATTTTTACCATGAATCAGGGAGATTTCAGCGTGATTTCAGCATGATCAATGGGTGTAAATGGATGTGAAGATAGGGGGTTGAACAAAAAATGTGGGGAAGTTAACCAAGAAGAAGTGGAACTGAGCCATCAGAGGAGAAGTGACCTCGGAAAATCGTGGAATGCCGACACAAAGTATGCATCAACCATTCAACGTCGGGGTTGTAGATTGAAACATGGGTGTCATAGTGCGATGGAATGGGACTTACCCGCAAGGACATGGAATTCAGCCAACGGTTTTTTGGGGTGGAATGGGATATGATATATACACACAGCGAACCAAATGCTGATAGCAAAGTGATGTCAATTTAGATATGGAAAGTGATGAGCAACCATGGGATGTTGGGGCACCTTATTTGCAGGCAAATTCCATACGGATGTGGCTCATTTTTTTAAACATCTGCAACAAGCAGCTATGAAATGGCGCAAAGGTATCGGGCTGAATCATATTCCATGTTGGACATCCATATTCATGGGGGGCATGCTAAATTTTCATCTTAACATATCCCCATGAAACACTGTTGTACATTAATCATAGGTATAAGATCAAAGTGAATTTGATTCACTTCAAACAAGAGAAAATAACATAAAACAACATGAGATAACATAAGACAAGATAACATCATGAATCATGTCAAATTTTTGGGTGTGATTCGGTGTGGTTTGTTGATTTTGCCCCAATAACCAGCCAACCACCTAGCCAGGTTCTTGGGGGTTGAATCCCCATGAAGGTTTCCTAAGGTTTGAAACTTCAAGCAGCTTCTTCAAAGTCAATGCCCAAGGGACCGCAGCTAGTTTGGTCAATTTTTCCGCTCGTACGTCATTCTCATTTTCTCAGCGGGAACGCAGATCGACCGGCTAAAAATTAGGTCATGGCCAGTGTATCTAAGGTTTGCTATGGTTTTGGACTAGCAACTTTGACCGAGAGCGAATTCATGTGAACAAGCTTACCATAGAGGGTTGTGCAATAGGCCCTCCGGCAGTCAAACGGAGAAGTGGAACATTAAAACCGAGCAGTTTCTAGGAGATTTCACAGCCAGCCACGTTTGACTACCAGAGGGTAGTATCATTTTCCCCAATAGAACAGCCATAAATTGGGGTACCTCCTAGGGCCTAGGGCTTTGAGACACCCTTTCCACGCCAAATTTGACGTAGGTGTAGGGTTGTCCAAGAATGGGGTATATACTCCTTGATTGTCATATTCACCTATGAAAAAAGGATTTTCAAGTACAATTTTTCGGGGTGTGCTGGTTTGCAAATGCGAACATGTGTCTTTCTTAGTCATTTTCCCACTTTTCCAACCCTTGTAGTCTACAAACCACCGGAAGTTCCGACTCTTGCAGAGCCAGCTGCGATGATAGGAGAGGCGTTCCCCAAGCCCTCGAAGGAGTGGCAGCCGGCAGAGAAGAGGCCGGAGGGGTCGGAGGTGGGGAATGTGATGCTGATAGGAAAAGTGGAGTTTCAGGCATACAATCAACGGATTGGTTTAAGAAAAAATCTACAGGAAACCCCCATAGTTCATGGGAAGATCCACGGTTTGCGGTTAAGATTTTCCCTTAAACCAATCCATTGATACAAAGTGCGCATGTTCAGAAGACAATTGAAATTTGGCAATGCTTTTCTTCGACCAAAAGGGTGAATTATGAGCCTTCAGAGCATAAAACATAGGATTTAAATCATCAAACACATGGATTTGAGCCTTCAGAGAGAATGATAGAACCAACAAAGAATGTTGATGGACCACAATTTGTCACGAAACCCAGATTTATCCACTAGAATGGTGATGGAACCAACAAGAATGAGGATTTACCTACTAAACACAGGGATAGAACCAACAAAACATGTGACTTTCCAACAGAAATGCTGACAGAACATGAAACATGTGACGAACTTCCTTATTTCTAGGGTCATCTTGAATTTCATTCGGGGAGCTGCCCTCTGACTATTGACTAGTTGGGAAGTACGTCCATGCTGGACTTCATGAAAAATCCAACATCCAACAGGAAGTGGCTCCTCATAGCTGTGTCTGCTTGTGACATGGCTCTGGGACCTGAAAATGTTAGGACAACCATCCCAAATTCAATGCTTTAAAAATTGTTTTTCCCATTAAACGGGCGATTTTGTGCGTTACATCCACCGTTTCCCGACACACATCATGAAACATGGGCAGGCGTTGCTGCGATCACCTGTGGTGGTGGGTCTCTCAGTCAAGACAAACAAAGGACCAAGTTGATTCTTTTTTGGCATGTCGAAGATTTCACTAGCCCATGGGGCCCATGCTGCTTGATAGTTTCCTATGGTTTCCTAGCCTAACATGACCTTACATGTATTTTCCCCGAAGGTATCTCTTTTTTTGCAACACATCTAGAGTTGGACAGATGCCAGTGGTCACAGATGGTCGAGCATGAGGTTCAAATTCCTTTGTGCCCGGGACCTCAGAGAATCAACATCTGAGCGCTGTGAGAGATGCCAATTTGGGGATGATTCGTTCCGGCATTCTACGAACCAATACATGGGGGAAAATCACGATCAACGGGAATCCCGTTCTCAAAAGTTTCCGATTTCCACTTTCCGAAAAGGAAACGAACTTCCAAAGTGGTCAGCCTGGGGACACGTCCATGGCCCCACGGGCCCACCGGCTCCGTCGGTCTTAGGCTCACCACGGAGGGTGAAGTCTTGCTCTTTGGTGGTCTCTGGCCACCGGGCGGGGTTGGCACCTCAGTGATTTCGGATGGTGAGTTGCGATGGCTGGCAGGGCAGGTCCCCTTTTTTGGGAAATCCACTATATATATATATAATAGAAATAGGGAATCTTTTTTTTTCTTGTTTTCTTTTGGGGGGTGTTCCTGGATCGCAAATCCAAGATCTAGTTTGGAGGCAAAAAACATCTGATGAACTGTGATGAGCTGCAAGAATCTGGTCAATTCCATTCGCTGGTTGAATTTGATGGCTAAAAAAGAGAAGCTGGTCGCAGGTCACTGATTTTGTAGTCCAAGTGAAATGTGTCCAACATGGATTGTCAATTGGATGGCTGCTACTGAAAGACATAAGGGAAACTTCTTGCGGTCTATTTTTTTGATGAGTATCAAAGCCAACTGGGGCATTGAATGGGTAAACCGTTTCTGGGAATGGTATGTTGATGTCATAGGGAGATAGAACCCACAACAATGGGACTCTAGTGTCTATCGAACCGAAGAAATCCAGGGGTTAGGAGGGAGCCAAGGAGATCGCGGTATTCATGTATGTATCCCCATTAAATCCTCATAATCCAGATGAGAGGGGCTGAAGGACCTCAAACTGTTACTTAATTCGAGTTATTGGCTTCCCGTGGCTAGTCTGCAAAAAGACTGTGGGATCCGAATTTTCTGGATGCGCCAACAAACATGTTATTTGGAGGGTCCCATTTCTGGGTCATATCAAATTCTTGTGCTGATTGACAGCAATATTTGGCTAGTCAAGAGCACATCTTTGCTGCAATAATTTGTTTTATATTCCCAAGACTTCAAGTTGTGCTGGTTCAAGCCAAACGTTTTGCTGGTTTTCTCACCTCTATTGTTTTTTTTGGATTACCTCCTTGACCGTCACTGGATCCTTCCAGGATACGAACCAGCTCCGACACCTTTGGGGCACAGCCAGAGGCGGTCCAGCCTCAAAAGTCTCTCAGGAGCTCCGGGATGGTAACAGACCTGGCGTTGCGGTGAGTTTCGATGATTTTTTTGGGCATTTTTTGGTATTTTCCCACGGGCAAATGCACGAAATGGTTTGGGCAAATGATTTTTTTTCCTTTTTTTTTGAAATCCACGATATAGAAATGGGATCTGAAATGGGGAATCGATGAAGGGGAGATGGTTTTTGTGGTTCCTGGATTGCAAATCCAGGGCGGGAAATGGCGACCTTTGGCGGTCATCAATACATGGCGATTGGGGGAAATCCCCAAACTATCCATGGAGGTTTCTCAAGATGCGACAATGAGGGTACTTTGACAGAAGAAAATGAGGCTTCAAATCTTTCATGTTTGGACTTTCCCCATAAATCTTTAGATATGCACAACTTTCAACATCTAATCTAGTGGCTTTTTATTTGAGATTTGAATGGCGGACATGTCACGAAGCTCTCCCAAGCTATCGCGCAGGTTGCTGCGGGTTGGAGGCATTGTCTCATCTTGACCGAGGTGGGCCAATGTGGGGTGACATTTCCTGATTTTCGCTGCTGGAAACCAGAAACCACCTTTTTTACGGGTGAAGAGTCAATTTTTGGGACTTGCAGACTCCAGATTTTTTGATCCCAAAATCTTAAATCTTCACTTTCTCTTCTTTCCCTGGTGGACACCGACTTGGTGGCGGCGAATTTGCCCCGAAACAGGCCCTGAACCCTGCCAGCGCCCAACGCATTCTCCAGGCCGGTCGCGTTTTCGCCTTGGGCGACGACGAGTTTGGGCAATGCGCAGGGACTGGAAGTGCCCCGGCGAGACGTGGCGGTGGCACGGTGAGATATAGGGGATACACCAAGATATAGCCATTGAAAGGTGCGAAAATGATGGTGATGATGATGATGATGATGATGATGATGATGAGATTTTTGTGGGGCTTCCAGGTTTTGAGATTGGTTGAAGGGAAATCTATATACAGAAAAACCCGAAATATAGGTACAAACCCTAGTTTCCTGTAACAAGTTCGTTAAAACTATCCATTGAACATTTCTTCCCAGATTTTTTTCCGTAGACTTTCCATAGTCTTTCCATAAATTCCCATGGATTTTCCGTAGATTTTCCACATATCTTCCGCTGGAGATTGCTGACCTACATCCTGAGGTGGAGCCGCTGCCTTGCCTCTTCCGTCTGCACAGCTTGCAGTAGGTGAGGGGAGGAACAGAAGGGGAGCCCTGGACCATCAAAATCTGCAGCTTTTGCCCACTTTCACATAAAAAGATGTTGCTTGGTCAACCTTGAGTGGCACTTTAGTACTTGATTTTTTTCTTGCTTGAAATGGGGGTGTAGTATCCCAGCCAGCGAAGAGAATAGGTATTTTTTTTCCCAGCGTATCTAGGATTTCCAGTGTTTGGTTATGCACTTTGACCCAGATCTCAGACAGGGAGGGGGTGGCTTTTCAAGACTTCGGAGACATTCTGAGGTGCTGGCGTTACTTTTGTTTCTGGTGAGAAAGAGACAACAAACACATTTTGGATTTCGCCGATTTCCGAAGCTATGCCTCGGTAGCTGTAGAAGATAATGTCATGTTGGCATCCCCAGTTACACACCACAACACAATCAAACAACCCACACACACAAACAAAATCATGTATATATGATTACATATAATTAATTATAATTATATATACACATATATGTTTTTGATAAGCATGCCCTGTTGCTTAGCCGCCAGGCGTTGCTGCCGGCGCATGTCATTCTTTCGCTTGGGATTCCTCAGGCGCGGCGGCGCGGAGATGGCCGGAAAGCATGGAGAAAACCATGGGTATGATTCATTGACTATCTATCAGTATCTATATTTATATCTATATCTGCATGTATATATATATATATATATACATGATTATATAAAGTTATTTTATATGTAGATAAAATCATATATCCTAGAATGGGATGACGGGAAAATCTGCCGGAGAGAATTGATATTGGATAGTGAACATCAGCCAATTTCCTGTAATTTTTCCCCGAAATCCATCCCATGCCACACACTATATGAGGCTTTATATATTAACCAAAACCAGGGCTCCAGGTATTGATACTCACATTCAGAAACCAACATTCAATTTAAATCAATGGGTACATATCACTACCAAGAAAATGATCACGATAAAAGCAACTTGTGATATCTTGTGATTCCTGACTATTTTGATGGTGATTTTGATTTCTAGCCTTTTCGGGATCAGCATATATGATTGCACTTACAGCCATAAATATGCATATTCACACGATGTACATGTACAACAAAGAAACGGGTTGGTCTGACGATCAACCAGATGAGGAGAATCAAAGACTTGGATGTTAGCATAAATCTGGAAGGTCGCGCGACTTTGCGGGTAAACATGCACATGTTGGATCACGACTTTTCTGCCGCGTTTCTTCATCAAGTGAACGGCCAAAAAAGATCTGCTTCGCAGCCCAGCAATGGAACTGCCCTGGCTGGTTGCCTGGTTGAAATCTACTTCTGTAGTCCCCATTGTTGGGGGGGGTTACTCCGGGGTAAACGTTTACATAGATGTGGAAAACCAATGGTGTTTTTTCGAGGAACATGATCTACAAATGGTGGGTTTTCCACATCTATGTTGGGGTTTACAGGAGGGTACCATTGGGGGGTAGCCTTAAACTGTAGCTTCAAATTTTTCCGACAACTCTCAAATTGAAGTGGTCAGGTCTTCCCACTTTCCCAGACTCCTGAGGACAAAGAAAAGGGCCGTGATTTCGGGCGGATCGAACTCTGTGGATTCTACCATTGTTTGCAGTATCGCGTTTGATCGTGTTTTTCTTCTAGTGACTCCCCTCTTTGAATCTTGCAATCTTTGCCAACAAAATCTCTTTGTTGTGAGTAAAGTCTATGTTTTTTGTTGGTGAATCTTCAGTTTTTGGGGCAAACATCTCGATCCCCTCTTTTGTTGTCTTGAAGGGGGATCATCCCCAAATTGGCAAAAAAATCCAGTCAGGAAATTTCAGTTGTTGCAATCATCCAAGATTTGCTCAGACTGCTTGGGCGCATCCCAGCTAGTTCATGCTATAAAATTTTTAAATATTTTTAAAACATATATACATACAGAAACCATATCCAACCCACAACTGGCTGTATTCCATTAATCCAACTGGGTAGAACTAAGACGGTTCGGAGCCAATCACGATTTGGGGGTTTGTCTGAAAACAATAACCTATACCATTCCATCCAGCGGTAAATCATCATTGTCCTGATTGAAATTACCGTAACTTGGCGGGTATACTCATTTTGAGAGACACCCAAATCATGTTGTCGGTTACATTTATCCTGGTATATTTCCAACATTCCCACAACAAATTTCTTGGTGCAATCCCAATTTTTGAGGGTTAACCACCCATACAATACCTAAGAATTAAGCACATTTTCATGGCTACAGTCAATCCGCAAATTTCCTAAGAGTAACCCTCCTTTAGCATACACAAAGATGTGGAAAATCCATGTACATTCCTTTCCTACGGGGATGATGGCTTTTCCGCATCTATATTGGTTTATTGCAGGGTAAAGTCCCAATATTCTCCAGAGGCACAAGCACACATCATCCACATTTGCTGTAAGGTGAGACCCCCTTTGATGAAATCGCGAGGTGTTGACGCACATAACTTGGTGAATTTTAGGGTTTATGCGAGATATAACTAGTATTCATGCTTATGGGATATAATACATACATACATACATACATACATACATACATACATACATACATACATACATACATACATACATACATACATACATACATACATACATACATACATACATACATACATACATACATACATACATACATACATAGCTATAGTATTCATGGGGTGAATCTAAATCAACAAACATCACGGCACTGGGCCCTCAGCGGCAGCCCTGGAGGTTTCTGTGTGCCTGGCTTGGCTCAGCCTGAGCCTCCAGGGCTGTGGTGGTGGCGGTTCCAGCAACGTGGTCGAGACGGCATGTAGCGAGTCGATGGTGCGAGGCCAGTGCTCCAAATGTATGTGTGGCTTGGAGCGAAGTCTCTATGGGGATGGGGATTATTCGTATGATTGTTAACAACGATTAATCTTTGATGATGATTGATTACCATGATCATGATGATGATGATGATGATGATGATGATGATGAAGACAACGACTTATTATCGTAAGAGCAACGTTCTTTTTGCGGTTCTGAGTATTGGGAATTGTGGCTGGGATGATGTCTGAGATTGATGGGAATTAATGCTATGAATACAGTTTTTTTTCTTTTCAAATTAGGGTTTTTCTTATAACAATAATCTTCAATATCATTCCTATTATTCTTATTGTTATTATTGTTGAAGATTCTTTGGATGATATTTGACGGACCACCTTGTGAGCTGCATAGTGAGAAATAATGTCTAATGCAACTTCATTTGCCATTTGAATGACTTTGCTGGCTATAATCATTGTCATTCACACCTAACCGTTGAACAATGAACCTTTGAATGAACTTTTCCGCTGTTCCCATACCTTACATGTATCTCTTTATCATCTCAATCAATTTCATTGAATGATTCTTCGGATGTTTATCAGGAAGAATTCTCTGGATGACTAGCAGGGCACCTGCCGGGAATTTTGAGAATGCGGCTTATCGGTGATTGTGACTATGATTGCTATTTATTCATTGATATCGTTCTATCGTTCTTCTTATTTTTTTGTAATTGTTATTTTGTTTGCTTCTGTTATTTCTACTATTAGTACGAGTATTATTAGTACTACTTGCATTGGTGTAATTCTTTGTGAGAGGATTCTGGATGATATCTGCTGGGTAAACCAACTGGTGAGCTGGGCCTTTGTGAATGACCTTGATGATTATAAGATCAACGGTTTACTTAACGACTTAATTACTCATGATTCATGGTCATTGAAGTAGATAATAAATAATCATAGAATATCATTGAAATAGTCAATATATTCTCATTATGATGATTTGATCATTATGCATGACGGTAATGACCATCACCATTATCGCCCTCGCATCATCATCAATGATCAGCAACAATTGTTAATCAAACACTAACAATCTTTTCCACAATCATGGGATGATAAGACGTAAGATTAGCTCAACATATCCCAACAAAATATCCACACCATTCTTCCATCTAAGGATTTTTATCCCATTATTATCCAATGGTTCTCAATGATCGTTTTCCCAAGATAACTATGGGATATTTTTTTACTATTATTCCCCCATCAGTGTTCTCCCATGAGCGTTATCCCATTCCCAGGTAAGGCTTCTGGATCTCACTGCACTTCCCGCATGGCCTGTGTGGCCTGCCGTGCCCCCTACGTCTTTTCGCCGCTCAACGACACCGGGGACGATGCCCTGGACTTCCGCCACGGCCTCTGCGCCATCAGCTGCCCGGAGAACGTGACGACACCGAAGATGCCCAAGAACGCCTTGGAGCTGAACGGCGAGGAGTGGCCCATGGCGTGTTTTAATGGCACGGAAGTGCAACGTTTCTTTATCATTGGCCACTTGAATCTTTGGATTTTCTGGATTTTGTGGGTTTGTTGATGATGAAAATATGGCAGTGTCAATTGGAAAGAACAAAGCAATGATGATTAATGGGATATTCCTGGCATGGAATACTGGAATATTAACATATCAATGAGATTATGACTTCACATTCTTGGATTTGGGGTTTGTTGATGATGATCAAGATATGTTATTTTCAATGGTAAATTTCAGGTTCGAAATGGGGAATCGATCAAGTGAAGATTTGTTGGGCATTTTTTTGGGGGTTCCTGGATCGCAAATCCAAGACATATATATATATATATACACATACATTCTTTCAAGAAAAAAACATTAAACATCAATCACTAATAATCACTAATAATCACTATAAATCACTATAAATCACTAATAATCACTAATAATCACTATAAATCACTATAAATCACTATAAACCACTAATAATCACTATAAATCACTAATAATCACTAATAATCACTATAAATCACTATAAATCACTACAATCACTACAAATCACTACAAATCACTACAAATCACTATAAATCACTAATAATCACTACAAATCACTACAAATCACTATAAATCACTATAAATCACCGTAAATCACTACAAATCACTACAAATCACTATAAATCACTATAAATCACTACAAATCACTATAAATCACTATAAATCACTACAAATCACTACAAATCACTACAAATCACTAATAATCACTATAATTCACTAATAATCACTACAAATCACTACAAATCACTACAAATCACTAATAATCACTATAGATGACTATAAATCACTAATAATCACTACAAATCACTACAAATCACTACAAATCACTAATAATCACTATAAATCACTAATAATCACTACAAATCACTACAAATCACTACAAATCACTAATAATCACTATAAATCACTATAAATCATTAATAATCACTACAAATCACTACAAATCACTACAAATCACTACAAATCACTAATAATCACTATAAATCACTAATAATCACTAATAATCACTACAAATCACTACAAATCACTACAAATCACTAATAATCACTATAAATCACTATAAATCACTAATAATCACTACAAATCACTACAAATCACTAATAATCACTATAAATCACTATAAATCACTAATAATCACTACAAATCACTACAAATCACTACAAATCACTACAAATCACTACAAATCACTAATAATCACTATAAATCACTAATAATCACTACAAATCACTACAAATCACTAATAATCACTATAAATCACTATAAATCACTAATAATCACTACAAATCACTACAAATCACAAATAATCACTACAAATCACTATAAATCACTACAAATCACTACAAATCACTACAAATCACTACAAATCACTAATAATCACTATAAATCACTATAAATCACTAATAATCACTATAAATCACTACAAATCACTACAAATCACTACAAATCACTACAAATCACTACAAATCACTAATAATCACTATAAATCACTATAAATCACTAATAATCACTACAAATCACTACAAATCACTACAAATCACTATAAATCACTACAAATCACCATAAATCCCAACATTTTCTCCTCGCTTTCTGAGGTGATTGGGGTGGCATTTTAAGTGGCACCGAGCCATTGACTTTCAAGAACCGGCCGCAAGTGGTGGAGCCCATCGATTCGCACGCGCAGAGTTATGTGGCGCGCAAGATGGCCGAGGTGGCGAATGAGAAACGACCCAAGTTCGTGATCAACGTGGGTAGCGGGGTGGAGATTTTGGGTTGGGAAAGAAATGGGTGGGATTCAACTGAAGATCTGTGGATTTTTTTTCGGGAATCGAATCTAATCATTGGGATTTTAGCGGCAATTTCCATGAGATTTTGAAGACAAGCCACTTGGGAATGTGGATGATGGGGTGAAATCATGTGGAAGAGCTTGAGGGTTCAAGCGATGAAATTGTGGGACCACGAATCCTGGTACCCTCTGGTAAACTAACATAACTATGGAAAATCACCATTGTGAATAGGTAAATCATCTATAAATGGCCATTTTTAATAGCTATGTTAGTTTACCAGAGGGTACACAATATAGCAAAGCGTGGACTGATCTTTAAACCATGGCTTCATCTTTTTTGGTCAAAGCCTTGGCTGGATCGTGCTGACAAAATCTGCCAAGAATGATCAGAGATGACCGGGGCAGTATCTGCCATGGATGAAACCACTGTATGTTCATCTAGCACCAATTTGAGGGTCTTTGAAGATTTTTTCCACAATTCCCATCTATCTTTGTCTGAAACTAGGCTACCTCATTCCCATCTTGTGCTTGAGAAACTGACTTAGATTTGCAGTTTGTCCGTGTTTGATTTTTATTTTCATACTGGTAAATCCATTAGAAATGGTAATCTCAACTGGGACCATGATGTTTCATGTTTTGGACCATCTGGACCATCTTTGGCGCAACTGTGGGCTTATTGTTCCCCATTTATTCATGGCTACTCTCTAGTGGTTTAACAGTTTGCTTTTGAAATAGACATTTAGCATAACTAATAACTCTGGAACATCGCCCAAATCATCGACCTAAATGAGCCAAGTATACCAGTTCGCAAACTGATAGTCGTTACCAGGGGGTATCAACCAATATTCCATTGATATCGAATATTCCGTGATATCTCGATTAGGATATTCCATGATACTCCAATCAAATGCCATCGTGAAACAAGATCTGACGTCGAAGATCACCAATACATCGAGGTGACAACTTCTACCCCGGCGGCATCAGCAGTCCCGGCACCTGCAATGCTGAGACGGATGAAACCGATCCCGCGACTTTGATCTGGACATCTTCCCTTTTTGCATCTTTTTGACTTTTTCTGGGCTCATGGAACTGGGAAAAAATCTAGAAATCTCTGGGGAAGAACTACAAAATATATAGAAACTACAGATTTAAATAGCTCATTTTCGGGTCATGAAGTAGAGCTCGAGGATTTGGTGGGCAATCCAAGAGTTTCCTGGGATGATTTTGTAGATCCTAACGTACTGGAAGCTCCACCTTTGAGACTGAGAACACCCTAGGCCCTCCACTCATGCCACACTCTGCAGAACAGATGAGATCTTCATGGATGTCTCATGAGTTCTATCAGATGTTGCGAACTTTTCTTAAAGCACATCATAAGCAAAGATGTCGGATGAACTGTTGCAAACAAGTTGTAACATTGTAATCCTTGGCTTTCGTTGGCTTTGTGTGGACCTGGAAATAGGGCGGCCCAAGACCCTGTTCTTTGCAATAAATGACGGGTATGCAGTATACTCCAGCTTCAGAAAAACCGGGTTGGTCTTACATCCCAGAACATATTCCATCAAATATCCGATAGAATACCA
Source organism: Symbiodinium sp. clade C Y103 (assembly GCA_003297045.1). NCBI lineage: Eukaryota > Dinophyceae > Suessiales > Symbiodiniaceae > Cladocopium > Cladocopium sp. clade C. The sequence continues at coordinate 49,741 of BGPT01001475.1, forward strand.
CGTAAAATATATCGTAGAGTATCCACCTCGCCGGGTATGATTCACCCTCTATGAGGTGAAACATCACCTGCCCATGTCGAGGCTGGCGAAATCATATTTTCCAATATCTTTGAGAAGGTCTACAAGGCAGTTTCAAAAGCGTCGGATCCCTGGTTGGTGTATCCTTTGGCGTTTTTTTTCAAGATAGGTGTTAACCATGAAAAACATGGGATATAGAGATTTGATACATGATAGTGGTAACATTGGTTGATGATTCTCGGAGGGTTATACTACCCTTTTCATTCTCGGGTTCATCATGATTGCTGGGAATCCCGTTCTGAAAACCAACCATTGCAAACTTGCTATTTAGATGTAGGGGAACATGATTTGCAAGCCGTGTTTTTTTATTGGTTCCGAATTTCGAGGCAATCCAGCAGGAAAAAAATATCGAAGGAGTCCAGAGATGGGGACATTATGATGTGGTGGGATATCCAGGAAGCTTGCCAGCACCAAATGGTTACCATCTGGTTATCACTAACATAGCCATGGAAAATCACCGAACTAAATGGAGGTTTCGTTCGCTGGGAAAATCATCCAAAATTCGCCATATTTTCCATGGCTATGTTAAATAACTAGAGGGTACAACTCTATTTATCCTTAGCCAATTCCTGTAATTCAAGAGCCTAAAATCTGCAATTTTTGGGGATGACCCCCCCTACCACAATCCTTAAGACTTGGGTTTGGCAAGTTGTCACGCCTCTCCTCTGTTGCTGTCGCTTCCGGGGGGATTTCAACCACCGCAAGCCAGTGATCCCTCAACTATGTTTGGGTTTGGCGCATCTTCACCAGCAACAACCCGTTTTTCATTTCATCTCCATTTTTTGGGGCTAAACCACGGAGAGTCTACCTTTCTGGCAGAATGGTCCCTCCGGAAGTTGGTTCCCATGGCCAGGGGCCTGGTTTGGCAGTGGAATGGTGGGGTGTGCTGGGCAACCACGACTATGGCGCCTGGGATTTACCGTTGGCATTGTGTGCATCCTCATCATCTCATGGGAAATCTCCATTGAGAATCGGTTCTAAAAAAAATCTAGGGGCCATCTAAAGTGCTACAAAAATCAAAGGGAATCATCAACATGGCAAGTTTCGTCCTTTTTGTGGCTATGTTTGGCTGTCATTAGCAGATCAACAGAGGTGGATATCACTACAACGTGCACTGGGATCAGAACATCTTTTACACCTGGCACGCGCCCGAGAGCCGCTGGTTGACTCCAGCCTTGTTCTGGAAACGCAGGGCCCAATTCAGGAACTTTTCGGTGGCTCGGCCCTGCGGTGAGGAAAGGTGGGGAAAACTGGTGAAGGAATTGGAAGAAGTGATGACAAGTGGTGAGCATTCTTCAAAACATCTCAAAATGGTGGATTTATGCCAATTTATGGCAGTCTCAGTGGTATTAGTTAATGATGATAAACCACGCGATTTTGTGTCCAAAAAACGGACAGTATGAAAACAAGATGATTTGCAACATCGCTTTCCATATTTTTAGATGGCCATAATTTTCAGGCACCCCATGTTTCCGAGAAATCCCATCTTGTTCACAATCGTCAGCCGTTTTTTTCTTTGGAAAGGTCATCCCACCCTTTTTTTTACCATCATTAGGGATAATAGGGAGTATATTAATTGATATTATATGAAGTCCTATTCATATAGGCGGATGCCCATCCCCTGCAATGGAATAATAACTCATGGCTCTGGGTTAACCTTGGTGAATGGCAGGTAGGCGGCTTAATTCTTTGCCATGTTCATGTGAACTTATGTTACATATCTATCTAACCGGCTAAAAGAAGTGCATTTCGCAGGGTATCTCTAGGATATTTCATGGAAAAGAAACAGGTGAACTGGTCATGTTTAGATGTTCTCCGTGGGAAACTATCCGCATTTTGCAGGAACCAATCCTTTTCTCACCAAGGCGGATTTCTTCTTCGTCGATACCAATAAGGTGGATACCTATCAAACTCCCGACGTCGATCCCGAGCACAACATCTGTTCCAGATCCTTGGAACGGAGATGGATGGGAAAATCACCATAAATATAGTGGGAAATAATGGGATTTAATAGGGATTTCATAGGATTTAATAGGGGTTTAATATGGTTTAATGGGATTTGATAGGGATTTAATAGGATTTAATAGGATTTAATATATAGGGAAAATGGTCAAATAGGGATCGGATGGGAAATGGTCAAAGTATGTCAATTTAATCTGGATGGCAAATTTTGGATTGTGGGGAATTATCCCCCAATGGCCCAGCATGTACGCTATTTTCGGGTTAGTGAATTACTTTGATTTAGCCAGATTCATCGCAAATAGTTAGACATAGATTATGACAAATGTGGCTTTGTCGTGTCTGACAATAGTATATATTATACTATATATTTACCTTGTAAACAAATGATTGAGAGTTGCGATAATGCATGATAAACCGGTGCGATAACAACGGGACGGATATCACCAACGCTATGATCTTTGTCTGAGAATCGCAATACCCCTCAATCTATGGCCATTTTATGGGGGGAATATGACAAGATATACCAGCTTGATTCGGTGCAAACCTTGATTTCCGCTTGGTCCATCCACCAGACACGGCGAATCTCTTGGGAACATCTATTCAATTTCAGCGAGTAAATTTTGCTGGCCATCTGTATTTAGATGTTCAATTTATAATACTAGCTTCTTTTGAATTATCATGGGACTGGTTTAAGGGAAAATTTACAGGACACCTCTATATTTGATGGTAAAAACCATGGTTTCCTGTAGAGTTTCCCTGAAACCAATCCAATGAAATTCGCATTCTCCGTTTCATTTTTCTGGCCGTTGCCGATCCAAGGATCTCATAACCAGCCTCCACAGCCCCTCGGGTGCAATGGCACGTCCATCACCAGCCCTGACAGCTGCTGGAAGTTTTTTGATGACCTTTGGAAAGAGACTTGGCTAGGCTGCTAGACACTTGGGGGCGCTTTAACCAGTAAGACATGGAGAATTTTACCAAGAAACATGGTGGTATAGTAGGGACATAGTGGGATATAGTGGGATATGATATAATCATGGATATAATGACATTTTGGGGGAAAACCCCACCATGTGAGGGTTGAGCATCATTATCTCCATGGAAAATAACCATGTTGAGACATTTTTGTTTTCTAGACAGGACCATATATAGCCAACCCTAATGAGACGGTTCAGACACTGGACATGCAAAACATGGCGGTTCCTAAGGCCGTAGCCTTACCCTCTGACAATCAACTATGGCGATTGAAATTCCTAGTTTTAATGAGGTTCTAATGGGAAAACCATCTATAAATGGTAGATTTTTCAGCAAACCATGTTTGATGACACGAGATAACCACAAAAATGGAAGTGTTTCATGTCGTTTTTATGAGTACCTCGCAAAGTTGGATGCCGTAGATGTTTTGAACCAGCACGGTTTTAGCAATCCACAGTTCTGCCTTGAATTTGGATCCATAGCGAAGTTGGCTCACTGGCAATCTCTTGGATTTGCAGAGTTGGTGTTGATATTTTTTGGATCATCCAGGTGGTGATTACCCTCTGGTTTCATCAAACGGCTGGGAAATCCCCGGGCCATAGAGGTTTATTTCGCTGGGAAGATCATCGAAATGAAGGATATTCCAGCCACGTTTGATGACACCGGAGGGTAAAACGCGATTCAATTTGAACAACTCGCCGATTTCAGGAGCAAAAAGCCTGGCTGGCGAAGCAGCTGAAATCCTCTTCAGCAGAGTGGCAGCCGCTCCGCTGTGGGCGTTCTGGGCGGTTTCCATGCATTGATCCCAGCAGGGCATCACATGGCAGATCCATTGCAAATCCTTCTGAGTTCATTTGGGGTTTCCTAAAATGGGGGTACCCAAAAATGGATGGTTCATAATGGAAAATCCTATGAAAATGGATGATTTGGGGGTACCCCTATTTTAGGAAACCTCCGATCCAAACGGGGGAGGGCCTCCAAATCAAACAGTGTACTCCCAAAATCCAATGGTTGGTCATCATTCTTCCCATTAGCATTGCTATTCCAAATGTAAACCCCAGTTCCAGACCGATGTGATGGAGTGCCTGCACTTGCAACCGGAGATTCAGGATTATTGTGACCCACTACCCTCCTTACTTTGAGCCTTGCCGCTCGGACGCGTGGACGAGCTATCTGGTATCTCACTTGCAAGATGGGAATGGCTCAATTTTTGGTCGACCCAGAAAAGCAAGAGATGAGCAGTGGCTACTAAACCCTTGTTGGTTGATGATCATTGGAGGTTTTACTACCAATATATATTGGGAATTGTATGGAATTATCACGATCTAGAATTCCGTTCTTCACAAACCAACGATGTTTTGGATTTCGGCCACACTGCTCAGATGGACTGGTCATATGGGTATGAGTCAAAATTGGGTACCCCAATACTTAGATGGTCAATACTTAGAATAGACTAAAATACCTATGGTCCCCTGGGTCTTAAATTTTGACCCGGTTCATATGCATGTGTATACTTATTAAGCATCCATCTTTCCAAATCCAGAGTTCTAAAGTGCCAAGTTGGGGGGCAAGGGTTCATGGTGGTTAACACGTGTACCACGGTCAAGTTAGCTGGATGGGAATAATCGATCCATTTTCATAGGGTTTCGGGAATCCCATTATGAAACATTACCATTATGGGATGGATGACCATAAACTATATGTATCTATCTATCTATCTACCTATCTACCCATCTATCTATCTATCTACCTATCTACCTATCTATCTATCTATCTACCTATCTACCTATCTATCTATCTATCTATCTACCTATCTAGCTATCTATCTATCTATCTACCTATCTACCTATCTACCTATCTACCTATCTACCTATCTACCTATCTACCTATCTACCTACCTATCTATCTATCTATCTATCTATCTATCTATCTATCTATCTATCTATCTATCTATCTATCTATCTATCTATCTATCTATCTATCTATCTATCTATCTATCTATCTATCTATCTATCTATCTGTCTATATCTCTGTATATATATATATATACACAGACGCAGTTATTTGACCCTAGCACATATGTTGGTAGATGTGGAGCTCCCAAGTGTATCATGAACAGTGCCTCCAACTTGGGGACTCCGCATCCCATCGTTTCCGCCCTCAGATGGCGGATCTTCCCACTACTTGTGACTGTGAGGATCGGCCGAGAAGTCCAATTCCTTGAGTGATCCCATTTAATGTTAACCCAGGATAAATGAACCAATTTATTTACTCATAGGGCAGAGGTACCTCAACTTTGATAATCACTCAGAACTCATCACTATTCTGGAGGAACCCCCCGGAACCCCTTCATGAATCGACAGAGCTTCTTCAGGGCCTGATATTCGAAAAGGCACAACGCCATACCCCAATTCATTTGGTGAAGTCAACGCCACAAGCCCTACCCAATGAGTTACCATGGGTTCATTGTCAGGCCACTAGTGGATTCACGGATTCACCATGTTATTCATGGAGTAAATCTCCATCATTGGCAACCCCCATCTATTGATTCTTAAAGCCCCCTATCTATTGACGATGAAATTCCCATTGGTTTATCATAGGGTTTACCATATGGATCTCTTCCCCGCATTTCAATCACCCCCCCCCCTCACGATTGGATGATTCCTTTTGGGTTTGCTTCTTGGGGGTGTTCATTTGTAGTGAGGATGGGATGATGCCCCTCATTGTAGTAGAAGCAGTCACATGTTTGCAATACCCTCTGGTAAACTAACATAGCTATTGAAAATGGCCATTCATAGTGGATTTTCCCATAAAAAATGGTGATTTTCCATAGCTATGTTAGTTTACCAGAGGGCAATATTTAAACTGCGATATTAATCATTCACAACCATCATTACGTTGACACTAGCCACTTTCAATCATCATAAACCACGAATCACCATTATTAACCAGTATCAATCATTATCAACCTCTACCATTATCAACCATCAACCATGTTTTCGGATAAAAATCAAGGAATTGGATTCCCCAGCAACAATCCGACATTTTGCTCTTGCTTCAGTTGCCCGTGAGGCAGACTATGGTGTGGACTTCTACATCAGCGGTCACACCCATCTGCAGAATGCCTCCACTTTCGAAGGGACGCCCTATGTAATCTCGGGAGGAGGTGGTGGCATTACCTCAGAAACTTGGCTTCGTGAGTTGTTGTGACTGTAAGTGGTGAAAACAAGCTTGGTGATTCGAAGTCGTCCTCTACCCTTCGGGAATCAAACCTGGCAGTGGAAAAGCCTGAACATTTATACATGATTTTCCAGCTTTGAACCTATAGGGGGACTCTAAAATTGCCATGCTTGATTAGCAGACGGTACTTGGGCTGATTTAATTCTTAGCTGCATGAAGAACTCCCCCAGTGAAGCCTTTCTTGGCTTACCCCATCGAACTGGTTCGGCACGTCCACCATGAGACTGAATTCAAGACGCAAGTTACCGATCGTTTGGGGGTCTCTGCCTGCAAGTGGCCCAAATTCCCAAGATATCCATTATTCGTGGGTTAAAGTTGAGGGTTAAGCCACTATATTTCCGATCTTTTTCCTGTAGGTCAATCATCAATTCCCTCCCAAAAAATCCCTTATCACCATCCCTTAGAAATGCATGATTCTTTCTCCAGCCACAAACTCAGCATTTCTCTTCCGAGATTTCATGGTCTTTTCAAAGTCAGGAGATTTTGCCCACGACCAGCGGAGAAGATGACGGCTATGGCTTCATGGATGTGGTCATCAGCCATGATGCCATGACCGTCACGCGCTACTCCCATGGAACTTTGGCGGCACCAGCTGAAAAAGATGAGTTTTAACCTAGAGAAAAAACCCCAAAAATGGGGATTTCAAATCAACAAATGGGATTGATCATGATGTAGACTTTGTTTATCATAGCAAAGTTGTCTTTTCTAGAAAAGTTCATTTTAGGGCTTCTGGTAACGAAATACTCACAGCATATCTGCACCTTTCCAGCCCACATAGGACATACAAAAAAAGAGGTTTCCTAAGTCATGGGGATCCCCAGTCGTCACCATGGGTTAACCGGTTAACCTGCACTAAGTCATGCTCTACTTGGATGATTTGGGGGTACCCCACCGACTGAACAGGTGGAGTGGACAACCAGACCATCGTCCGCGGTGTAACGTCGGTAGCTCCTAGGAAAGCGAAAGCTGGGATGACTCAGGTGGTGGTTTAGTATCCAGGGTTGGGCCTGAGGTGATTTGTGAGACTGGATGTAAGGAAATCTCTGCAAACAGACACTGTACATACATATATATAATTTCATATAATCATTACTAGTAACTAACATCAGATCTGTATACATATAGTCACTACTAGTAACTAACATACATCAGAAGGAGTCAGATGGAGTCAGATGGAGTGCTCGTTCAGGGTCCAATCCTGGTCGTCCGACTTTTGACGCATCACTCCGTTGCCGCGGCGACGTCGTGACTGTGCCCTTCTGCTTGGGAGGGGCTGAGAGAGTGAAACGGCGCTCAACTTTCCACAGGGAAATGGCACAACCATAGACCATTGAGGATTTTTGGCATGCATACATCGCCACTATTCTTGCTTAGTAAGTATAGGTCGCAGAGTATTCTTGGGATAATCATCCAGCGATCACCAAATACTGGTGGAAAGGCAACTGGTCAGTGCCAGCACAGCAGTGATGCGTATCTTTGAAAAAAAGAAAAAAGCGGTGAATAGCGGCAGCTTCGCAGAGTTTCTTGAGGATGTAGTTCTGCTTGATCCTGGATTTGCTGGCGTTTTATAGTTTCTATTGGTTGATCAGTGGTTGGTAAAGGTCCCATTTTAGAATTTTGAGCAGCACTTTCAGGTATCTGTTGTAAAGTTATATCCCGAATAGTTGGGTGATGTTCAACTAGCGAATAGGACATTCATTAACCCATGTGAATTTATCATATACAGGAAGCCATCAGAATGGATTAGATGATTTTAAAACGTGTCTTGAGCAAATCCGAGAGATCAGTCTTTTGCATAAAGATACCACTTATCCCACTCAACTCAACATGTTCATCAAAATCTAAGCGTACCTCCCAAAGAGAGCTTCCCAACAATAGGGGCTGAATGAGCCCAGAAGGGTTTATGGTGGTTAATAGCTCCTTGATAAGATCAGATTTGTTGGGGCCGTCCAATTTTTGAGGGGTAAATCACTATTCTATCCGATCATTGCAGCATATTACACCAATATCACCCATTTTTCATGGTTGGATCCCCACTGTGCAGGCAGCGCGTTCGCCTGGGGTCACGGCGGTAGCGGGAGGCGAGTCTTCGTTGAGGGAACAGATTTGGGCCGTTTCTCAGTGGTAAAGCAACCAGAAAGGGGGAATCTACGGGGAATACCCTCTGGTAAACTAACATAGCTATTGAAAATGGCCATTTATAGTGGATTTTCCCACAAAAAATTGTGATTTTCCATAGTTATGTTAATTTACCAGAGGGTGCTTTCTGATGTTGTAAACCCAATGCCATGAAGCTCCAGCTTTGGGGGGTCTTCACAACCCATTTCTGGGGATCCTGGATTTTTTCGAGATGTGGAAAATACCTACGTGGGGGGTGCATCCCGGCTAGTGTCCGTGGTGAATAGCAATGCACAATCCACCGACATACTAAGTGGGATATTTTTGGACCATCTTTGGCACAAATATCAGTAATTTTGAGTGGACCACCCAAAACTTGGGGTTGGACGATGATTTTCCTGGCCAGCAATATGGGTTCCATGTTACATTTAGGGAGGTGTTGTTGGGCAATGTCTTGAAATCCAACCTGATGTGAAAAAACCGAAGACAGGAACTTTCCGTTGCCAGGTTTGATTACCAAAGGTTGCGCAGTGGCGAATATCAGCATGAAGCCCCTAATAGCGACTGTGCAGACTGATTTGGGAGTGTCAATTGTAGGGCTTCGCACACCGGCGACGCCCCAAGGGTTCCTACATCAGGAGGAAGAAAGTTTTTTCCCGCGAAGTTAACAACTTAGCATCAAGAGCGTCTTGCAAGTTTTAAGCAGAAGTGAGCAAGGTAGCATCGTGCGTGTCGTGCAAGTTCCAAGATTAAGTTCGCAGCGTAGGTTCAAAACCGTCGTTCAAGTTCCAAGAAGACGTTAACAACGTAGCATCAAGAGTGTCTGGCAAGTTCCAAGAAGACGTTAGCTACGGAGTATCAAGAGTGTCTGGCAAGTTCCAAGAAGACGTTAACTACGTAGCATCAAGAGTGTCTGGCAAGTTCCAAGAAGAAGTGAACTACGTAGTATCAAGCGCGTGTAGCATCCAGAGTGTCTGGCAAGTTCCAAGAAGATGTTGGCTACGTAGCATCCAGAGTGTCTGGCAAGTTCCAAGAAGAAGTGAACTACGTAGTATCAAGCGCGTCTTGCAAGTTACAAGAAGAAGTTAACAACTTAGCATCAAGAGCGTCCTGCAAGGTCAAAGAAGAAGTTACCAGCGTAGTATCAAGAGCGTCTTCCAAGTTACAAGAAGAAGTTAACAACTTAGCATCAAGAGCGTCTTGCAAGTTTTTAAGCAGAAGTGAGCAACGTAGCATCGTGCGTGTCGTGCAAGTTCCAAGATTAAGTTCGCAGCGTAGGTTCAAAACCGTCGTTCAAGTTCCAAGAAGACGCTACGTGGTATCAAGAGCGTCTCGCAAGTTGCAAGAAGACGTTAACTACGTAGCATCAAGAGCGTCTGGCAAGGTCCCAGAAGACGTTAGCTACGTAGCATCTAGAGTGTCTGTCAAAATCCAAGAAGATGTTAAGAACCTAGTATCTACAGTGTCTGGCAAGTTCCAAGAAGATGTTAAGAACGTAGCATCGAGAGCATTTTCAAGATCCAATAAGAACTTGGACATGAGAGATCGTGAGAGATTTTTTGGTCCTGTCTTCAACAGTCATGATTGGAACCCTGTCGAAAGATATTTGAACAAGCTCTCCACCCACCTGCTTTCACAAGTTTTTGCTTTACACTGGATGATCTTTGAGCATGGATCTTCTAGGGAAAAGGTGTGTCGCAAACCATGTCCAGATGTGTCGCCATGCAGAAAGCAATGCAGTATAAGAAACTATTGACTATGAAGCGCCCCGCTGCCAAGCAGCCATGTCACCGCCCTGTTGTGCTCCCTGTGAAGAAGCGTCCGGCGTGTTTGAAGCGCCCATCTGGCCCTAATGGGGGGGCACTGCAATGTCAGATTTGAAGAGTACTTGGCCGAAACCACTCCAGAAGTACTAAGTCGGCAGCAATTTATTTCCAAACTGAAGAAGTACAGTTCCAGGCCAAAATGTGGAGATTGCTGTCTCAAACCGGATGTCGTCCAAGCAGGCAGATGACATGCAGTTCGTGTACAAGTTTTACTGTAAGAGCTGCGCCTCATGTATGTCATTCAAGCGTGGCTGGAGAGGCCGGGCAGCCTGTGATGGCACATCCAAACAGTTCCATGTGAGGGCGACCCCTTTGTCCTATCACGGCAACTTTGACAGGAGGATGGGTGTCAGTGGTCATGGCTTGAAGAGCGACGAAAAAAGTTGGCGTTGGAATCTCTAGCAAAGGGTGGCTCCAACCTGACTGTTCAGAGAGTTTTGAATGAGATGTCTGAGAAACAGCCTCAGAGAGATTTGCCTACTCCTGTTTCTTTGGGCCACTTCCTCAAAAACTACAAACAACGTCGACTGAGCAAAGGATCCAAGAAAGAGAGCAGCCGCAGTCCCTGGACTTCGGGTGATTTGCGGAACCTATCCACGGAACTCCCTTTCATACACCATGAGGATGCTCATTCTCGTGGTCTGGTCTTGCTTTCTTCGCAGGTGGAGAAGGATGACGTGGCTTTGATCATGTGCAACGTGGCATGATTCAGCATCTCGGCTCGATTTGTTGTGCATTGTATATGTGGAGAAACCATTGTGTTCCCAAGAATGCTATTCGATAAGGTTGCATAATCTTATGTCTTTTCTTGTGTATCTGCTTGACCGTCCTGCAGCATGCTCATTTTCGTTGTTTCTTGTATGTTGCCCGCAGAAAGTCATGGCCCTGCAGGAGACACCATGAACAAGTTGCCGGATGGTGCAGGCCCTTTTTGGCTCACTCTTTTGAAGGTGCAGAATCCATTGCGCCTGCCACGAAGAATGAAGCTTCAACATCCAAAAGTGGTCCAAACGTGGTCTGTTTTTAGCATTTTGACTTCGACATGCGCTGCCGCGCCATAGCCACGTGCACTTTTTCGACAGCTCAGCTTTAAAGTTCTCCACGCCAGATTTTTTCTTCATTTTCACTTTCACATTCGTGTCGCGCCACAGCCGCGTGCACTTTTTCAACAACTTAACTTCCAAAGGCGGCTCGGAGCTGATGTGTTTTTAGCATTTAAACTTCGATATTTGCTTCGTGCCACAGCCGCATGCAACTTTTCATTTCTCATCCGACCAGATGGCTCCGCACCCGCCGCTTTAGGACGCCCACTTTTCGACCCTCCTGAGCCACAAGACATTGGACAAACACAGCGTTTCGCGACTTTCTACCTTTTCGCGGGCTTTGATCTTTTTTCTTGTTGCTCTTTCTTCTCTGACTCTTTCTCTTCTTTGATCTTCCGTTTCTGGCCAGCAAAATTGTTACAAATTTTCGGGTTGGGTTCCAATCCAAAGTTTTGGAGCCTACTTTTGCTAGGAGTCAGAAAGTCTGCCCCAAATAGGCATGCATGTTGTTTCACAGCAGATTGAGAGGCCATGCTCAGTCAAAAGTTTTTGGCCGTTTCGGCGCAACACACCATGCGACATGTTGCAACAAATCAAATTTCCGAACGTATTAATCAAAATTTCTCAGCGGCAGCACTCAGAGTTCAAAGAGGAAACTTGCGACATTCAGTGCTGATGGCGCCACAGAAGCGAAAGTCCCAGGGAGGTGGCGAGAGCGCGGGAATAGCTTCAAATCGACTGCAGGCTCAGCAACAGCAGCGGCCTCAACAGTGTCTTGGTCACCAACCCCTGGGATTCCCATACCTTGGAGCCGGTACTGCATCTTCTTGTAGGGAGTTCCTAAAATGGAGTTTTGCAGCTCTGAATTTCCAAAGTTCGCACCCAGTTTCTTCGATCCATTCCCTTTCATCCCCTTTCATTCCATTCCCCCCACAGTCTCTCGAGATTTCACCCATTGTCCAGCAGCCTTCCTGCATTTTGAGGCAAGGACATGGCAACAACGGGCGCAACAGAAACAATCGCCACCACCGTGGCCATGGAAATGGCGGAGGACATGGGGCACATGGAGCACATGGGCACGGCGGGCACAACGGATTGCACAACGGTTGGCAGCCCTGGCCGCACCTTGGTGCCTATGATTTTAGATATAGTCGATTTCACAAGGTAGTAACTATAAATGTAACTATATAAGGTCGTGACTGTTTCAGCTGTTGTTCAGATTCTCGGGCAACCTCGCATCGCTCCGCCTTGGGCCGGCGTCTCAGGCAGCCGCAGTGGGGCTGGGGCAAGGACTACATGGTGTGCAGACAGTCGAACGCAGACATGGACAACGACTGATACTATTCATGGGACTGCTCAGTCTGGTGACGCTTGATAACTCTTCGTTGTCTTCCAAAAGACAGCGAATAAGGCCTCTGTCCGGCCTGCCTTGCTTTTTGCAGGGTCTTGTCCAGTCGGCATGCCCTCAAGGTCCTATTGCGTGGAAGGCCTGCCCAGATCAAGCGTTGGGCCACACTATCAACCCTGGCCCCTGCACACTGAAGTGCTGCGTTTTTTTTGGCTCAGTCCGCCTTCGACATTGGCTTCGAACAACCGAATGATGAAAGTAGATGAATCCAATGAAGCAGTTTTGTCTTTTTCAAGTCCTTCAAAGAGCTGACAGTACTAGCAAATATTTTTTCAGCGGCTCAAGTGGTGAAAGGAGACAAGTGGTTGATTGTTGTGGGCGGAAGCGAGGCAAAAGCACAAGCAACAAGCGGAGACGCAGCGCGAACCAAATGAATCTTGACCACCTGTCCAAGATGCCCTGAAGTGCGTCCGCTCGAAGATTTGCAGAAGGGATGTGCTGTTAAATTGGCATTTATGTTGATTGGCTGCAATGAGATCGTTCAAGTGCGCACAGGTTGTTTGTGTTTGCTGGCTACTGCGCGCCATATTCTTTCTGGAAGCCGCGCTGGTACGCAAGTTCTACGACGACTGTGAAACCCATCTCAAGAGCATACGCGCAGCATCGAGGCTGTTTCTTGGCCGAAATGTGTGCGGTAACATGCAAGCCCATTGCAAGTCCTGCCATTAATGCTCAGTTTGACAGGTACGAGCTGGCTGCCGCAGATATCTTCGATTGACCTTTAGCTGCGCTTACATGATTCAAAATGCAGCAAGTTTGCGACAGGTTTGACATGTCATGTGGAAGTATCAGCACTCATGCTTTGGAAACGTTTCTCTCCAAATGGAAGAGGCCGAATGCAATCTCAGATCGACAAAATGGTCAAGCTAGCCTGCTTCTTGGCTGCATTGCGCAAGGAGAACAGCTCAGGCCCAGTCAAAAACCCAAGCATGTCTTTCTTCCTTGGACTACTAGGTATGCATCTCGCGTATGGCAGGTATGCATCTTGCGACTTGTGAAGGGAGCTCTTGGGACCGAGGGGGGACCAGAGAAGCAACAAGTAGGTTTGCCCATGGTCCACGGTCGTGTTGTTACAGTTGCCGGTGTGGCAGCATTTCTTGAAGGCTTTTGGATTCCGGATGTTCAATGTGACCTCGGACTCCAGCGCTGCTTCATTAGCCCCCTGCGGTTGCTGCTGCTGCTGCTTCTGCTGCTGCTATTGTTGGACGCAGCCTTGAACAAGACACCTGCTGGACAGCGAAGCACGTAGCAAAAACGAGCCTCCGCCACGCCCAAGCAGCAGGGCAGTGAAGGACGAAGAAGCCACAAGACCGCGCCCATATAATGTGTCATGCAAAGATAGAATTCGGCATAGAACGCAAAACACGTATCCAAAACGAGCCCCCGCCACGGCAAAACAGCAGGGCAGTGAAGGACGAAGAAACCACAAAACCGCGCCCAAAAACTGCCTAACGCATCTTCTGAAACCCAAAGAAACTCAGCATAGAGCGCAAAACGCGTAGCAAGAACGAGCCTCCGCCACGCCCAAACTGCAGGGCAGTGAAAGACGAAGCCGCAAAACCCTCCCAAAACATGCTTAAGCGTCTTTTGAAATCCAAAGACAGAGCTCGGCATAGAGCACAAAACCAGTAGCAAAAACGACCCAAGCAGCGGGCGAAGGGCGAAGAAACCACAAAACCGCGCCCAAACCTGCCGACCGCGTCATCTGAAATCCAAAGACACAGTCCCACAATAGAGCGCAAAACGCCAAAAGCAAGCACGCCCAAGCAGCAGGGCAGCGAAGGACGAAGAAACCACATTGTCATTGTCATTGTCGTTGCCGTTGTCGTTGTCGTTGTTGTTGCTGCTGTTGTTGGTCACGACCTCTCTGCCCTGACGCGCTCCCCCTTCTGTAGCCAGGGTCAGCGGATTTTCTTGCGATCAAGTTGGTGCTCATCCATTTTGGCTGAAGAAAACATTCGAAACACACCTTCCATTCAAGTCCCCTGTTGTGGGCCAAGATACGTGGGCCTTCGAACTGGATGAAAATGGGTTTTGTATGAACAGATATCACCGATACCCACAGCAGTTGATGCGGTGTCCAAGAGTTGTCCAAAAGTCTTCGAACTTTAGCACCCCAAACCCCAGGTTTTTTTTTCGAACAAAAACTCGACTTGAGCCTACCCAGTAGGTCTGGTTCAAAATGATTACAGTAACCCCCAAAAATAGATAGAACAGTCAATTCCCAGCAACATAATGATAAACATGACCTTTTACAACATCGTTTGGGGCTTGCCACAAAGCAATTTAAGTGTTTATACATATGTTTACATAGAGTGGTTGGTTGCAAAATCCTGCGCCACTTGATACGTGGTAAACATCCCGTTATTTATAGCGATGGACTGAAACTTAGAATGCCCGTAGCCGCGGGCCGGCGCTCGGTTTTAGAATGCCGCCAAGGACCAAAATCTTAAAAAAACTCAGGGCAAATGCAATTTTCAACTACCGGCTAACGAGCTGGGTTTTAAAGAAGGCTTGGCTCGAAGGTGATTTTTGGAAGACGTTATCAGGTGAACTCAACATGGAGTACCACACATAGAATGCCTCCTCCCAAAAAGTGCGGCTCAAACTATGTCAAAATCGGGACCCCGATTGGAACCCCCGAAAAGTGCAGCCCACATAGAATGCCGCCGTGCGGCGCATATACATATATATATTATTAGAAACCTGGAACGTTGACTTGACTCATTGATTGGAACACCGAGCCAACTCACAAATGTCAGGACTGTTTAAACTGATTATTTATTGAGAAGAAACTGGAGATTTAGTGGGATTCCATGGAGATTTATCGGTGATAACATGGGGATATCATGGGATATCGATATTTATTAGCCAACAATATATAATTCATAATATATTGTTTGTTTCAACCATTTGGTGGAAATGTCAGAAAATCACAAACGTGGATACCATTCAACACTCCCACACAAAAAAGCAATTCCAACTATGAAGATATTGGGTGAAAGTGCTTATTGAAAGTGTTTATTGTATTTTTATATATTATATATGGTTCACCCTTTGTGTCATAGCGACAGACTGAAACTTATAGACTGCCTTGGGCTCATTGAAAGCATTTAGAATGGCCCCACAAAAGTCCAGCTCAAACTGTTAGATGGAGGCATCCCAAGTGACCCCGGAAAACGTTTCTTTTTTTTGGGAAGCATTCTAAGTGCGGGGCCTGTTCTTTGAACGAAACTCGCGGCATTCTAAGTTTCAGTCCGTCGCTATACAGGGCTTTAACCATCCTTTTGGTGGTGTAGTATTTCGCGACCATCCACAGTAGCTATGGAAATTCACCATGTTTGATAGGTAAACCATATTTAAATCACCATGTTTGTCATCTATAAATAATGGGCCATTTTTTATAGCTATGTCAAATAACCCCACAGTACCTATTGAACATCAACAGCCTCGTAATGTTCTTGGGAGGTTGGGCCTTGGTTCCACCAACCATCGCTCCGTGCCTGAACGAGTGGCGCGGCGGTGACTGAGGGGAATTTGTTCATGGGGTTGGATACCATGAAAACAGAGGAATTCCAGGGTATAAATGGGAATAGCATGAGATATCTAGTCGACCATAATCAAGGGTTGGATGATATATCCATCCAATAGTCAACATGGTATAATGGCGATATCCTAAACAATGTTTCTCAGCATCTTCGACATGGCGGGAATTGGATATATGGAATTTAGATTTCGCGGGATAGAAGGATCACTTCCAATAGATCAATGGATGTTTTACTCCCAAAGACAACCAGTTTTCTAGCCCATTGGTGCAGTTAGGGTGATTTTGATTGAGTGGGTCACAAGTCAGATGATTGACGAAGTGGGTTGCACGTTACATCATTGAGTGGAATATAACCCACTTACGAACCATTTCCGCATCTCCGGATCACACAAGCCTTCTATTGCCATCCCACGAATCTGATCCGGGACATCGCGCCATGGCTTCATTGGGGTGAAGATAGAGAAAAGAGGACCATTAAAAAGCGTACCCTCTGCTAAACTAACAGTTTGCTAGTGAAAATGGTCATAGAAATGTCGTTGATTTTCCGAACTGAAAAATGGTGATTGTCCATAGTCTTTTGTATGTTTACCAGAGGGTATATCTTTATGAGTCATTTGAGTTCTACACACCCTTTTGCTGTTTATATGTTGTCCCAATTTGCGTGGGCTCCACCCCAACGAGTGGACAGGCCATCTTGCCTGTCCAAAAGTACGCTTCCCCCACAATTTTCCTCATTAAAATGGCCAATACCATCCGGTTTTTTCAAGGCAATGGAAACTCCTCCATTTATAGTTGATTTTACCATTGAAGCCTCCATCATTGCCGCCTTTGATTACCGGAGGGTAGCTGCCAATGAGTGGTTTCAAACATTTGTTTTCGCACCCTACCTGGGGAACCAGGTAGTACTGGTTGGTGGTTTCAACACATCCCAACCATGTTGATACCCTCCAGTGTCATCAAACAGTGCTGGCTGCGTGGAAATTCCAACGAAAATGGGAGCCTTCATGGGAAAACGATCGAACTGCTGCTGGCGGATGTTCTAGCAAGGCATGTGTGATGGCACCGGAGCGTATTTCACCAACATTTCATATATATATATATCCCACTGATATTCCATAACCTACCCGTTGTATCACCATTATTCTATATTTTTTTGTTGGCAAAATCCCTGCAAGGTGAGGCCCTACAATTATAAGTTGGTTTATCAATCCTATCAACTATAGTTGTATTCCCCACAAAAGGGTTGATATGGTTTTATTCCCCATCAATTATAGTTGGTTTATCAACTAGTTGACTTATCAATCCTATAGTTAACCAAGTTATAAGTCAACTTAGCTATCTAGGGGGCCTCACCTTGAATACATAGGATGACGTCTGCTTCGTGATGAACCTGTCGAGGTCGATACCTTGTCCGCGGTTTGCGGAGTCACCTGCGGTGCGGGTCCTGAGAGTCCTGAGATCGGCTGGTGCAGCTGCGAAGGTAGAGATAGATTGACAGGTGCTTTTGTGTGATGATTATGGTATTATTCCAATGATCATCATGATAGATAGATTGATAGTACTCGTACTATTGTTATGATTATCATGATGATGATGATGACGACGACGACGACGACTACGACGAGGATGATGATGATGACGACGACGACGACGACGACAATGATAATAATGCTGATGATTAATGTGGGAAACGCAATGATACATAAAAATGATGATTTGGGGGATGGTTTAAATGCTGGACTTCAAGTCCGCTCATGCTATGAGCTCACGAGGGCGGCACCTGCCGCAGAGGTTTTTACTGCTTATCATACACTTCTTGTTGGCTGCGTTTGGTTCTAACTGGTACTTCGAACCACTTTGACTCCCCTCAGGTATCATGGCTTGCGGGAAAATCCGCGATTTAGTTCGATGATTTTCACATGACAAAAAGATTAATTGGAGATTTCCCATTACCCTGTTTGAATTCTGGAGGGTACCCTTAGTCTCTGAGCTATTGTTCATCAATCGTACGGCTATCCGTACCCCTTCATGTTCTTGGTGATGGCTTCTGTAGGAGCAAGGACTATGGGCAGATTTGAGTGAAACCTGTACCCCTCAAAATGGCGAGAACTTAGTACTAGCTCTGATCAATGGGAACTTCAGGACCCTAAAATGGCGGTTCTGTACCTTATAAGAAGCCATATGTTGGGGATAAATCCCCCTACATAGCCTTTACAAAGGCCTGATATATGGTAGGTACCTCCAATTAATCGGTACCTCCAATTAATCGGTACCTGATTCATGGCCCTTGATCTGAGAAGTGGGCCCGGCCAGGTGCCAACTTCAGCTTTTTTGTGACCGAGTCGGGGAGAAGTCTTTGGGCATGTGGTCACTTGGCTGCCAGGGGTGGCTGATGGGGATAGCCATGGGATTTCTAGCCCCTTTTTTTTTGTTGGGAGATGGGACCCCTAGAGCTGACCATGGTGAACTACAAGACCACCCAAGGATGCGGCTGAGATTCCGGAAATCTCAGAACATGGGAAAACTTGGAGATGCTTGAATCCAAGCGTTAGGGTTTAGGTTAGGTCAGAATTCAAGAAGCAAAAGAAAGAAAGTGCCCGGGATGCACCCAGATCCCCATCCCATCGCATCCCCAGGTGGCAACAACTACGGGCAGCTTGGGATCGATGCCAAGTCAGCTTTGGTGCCGCTTCCAGTGCCCCTGCCAACTAGCGAGGCGGGTGAATGGAGGGGCCGCGAGTGCCATGAATTTCAGTGGGAGGCAAAGGTGATCCATTTTCCAGGTTAGTCATGTTTACCCTCCGGGAATCAAACGTGGCAATGGAAAATGGGAAAATAATGCCCCATAAATGGAGGTTTAATGGAGGTTTTGATAGGACAATTATATATAAATGGTGGATTTCCAATTGCTATGTTTGATTACGGGAGGGTAATGAATGGAAATCTGATAGTGCATGAAATAGTTAGTGGATGGTTGATGGATGGTCAACGGATGTTGAATGGATGGAAATCTGATAGTTGATGCGTGGTGAATGGATGAATTATCTTTTTTGTAAACCATCCATTAGCTATCTGGGTCTGTGTGAAAATTTTGGTGGAAAACCCCAAAAGAGTTGACGGTTCACCAACCCCCAAAGGAGTTGACGGTTCACCATCATTTTCCCATCGAAAAAATATCCCATTAGGATCCATTAGGCCTGTACCCCATTTTCAGACAGATCCATACATATGGATCTTTTGACTGTGGGATTCCTATCGCGAATGTTGCGTCCATATCATGTTCGCGGGCCAAGAATACTGAGCTACGTGGTTTTCCCCTCCAAATCTCCATATTTTTGCCCTTCGCACAGAGTGCAACAACCAACCGTCCCCAAAACGGAGGCTCTTGCAGGTCCTGGTTGGGTACTTGGGGGTGCAGTTCCAACTGACTGGTGATATTTCACCAGAGTTTTCCTGGGTCCTGTCTTTGTGGTGTCAAACTTCCCAAACAATAGGATGCTTCAGCATCTTGTTGCCTGTAGGTCATCGCAGCCATAGAGAGTGGTGCCAACCACGTGATTTGCCTCACGAGACCCGAGACTTCCAAGGTAGACGTCTCAGAGAAGATTCGTGGGAAGTGAACATGAGGTACCCCCCAAAAAAAGGAAAGGAGGATCAGTGGATCTGGTTATTTTTTAGTTATTTTTTGAAGGGGAAATTAGAGCCATAATTGGACAAAGACCATTAATTTCCCTTCCAAGACTTGGGTGGGTTGAGAAATATCAGCATTTTTTAAGTGGATGATGTGAATTAGAAAATAGTCAATCTATTTTCCACCCAAATAGACAATCATCTATGATGTGAATCATCTATAATTATACCTTTTTAATAGATCATGTTTCCGCCCGCCACTTCCAGGTTTCAAAGGTATTTTCTGCATCTATGACTGGGGGTTGCTATCATTTTCCAAAAAAGAGAAGCTTGTCGTTCGACCAAGATCTGGATTTTCCGATCACCCAAATTTTGCTGTGACTTCTCGATATTTTCTCTATCCCAAGCATAGCTTCCACCCCAAACTTTCACCCCAAAAATCCCAAGCGAAGTCGACCAACGACGACCAAGGCCCACAGGAATTCAGTTTGGGCCTGGGGCAGCTCTTCCTTCGGGCGTGGGGTCCCTGCAATATGGGGGTGGGTCAAAACCAAGTATTATCCATTTCAGTGGGATGAACATCCATTTACCAGCTATTTTGATGTTCACTAGGTACCAGGGTTTTGACTTATAGCCATATGTCGATGCGTGGCTGATCCTTGGAGTGACATTCACGGGTCTGAGAAAATGGTACACCAAAACTAAATGGCCATGAAGAATGGGGAAAGTGATGACACAGCAATGGATTCTTGGAGGTCTATTTTCAAACAAACCCATTGCGTTTTTGGATCTGTTTTGGACTGACAGAAAATTCCATGCAATAAAAAAAACAATCTATCTGTCTGTTTTAGCGGAAACAGGATGAAGAATGCTGAACCATGCAATTTTCGGGTATCCCCCATGAAACATGGTAGAAACCACTGCTTGATAGGATATTTCCCCACTTGTATATGGCTTATAATCCACTTACTATGTGGGATGCACATCCATTACCCTCTGGTTATTTAACATCGCCATGGAAAATGGCTAATTTTGGATGATGTTCCCAACTAGAAACCTCCATTTAGTTCTGGGATTTTCCATAGCTATGTTAGTCATAACCAGAGGGCAAATCCACTTACTAAGTGGGATGTGCATCCATTAAATCCCCCATTTTTTCCATAGCTACCATGAAGTCACCATTAAATCACCAGGATCCTCCACAGAATCTCGCTTCCCGGCTTGTCAGTCCAGGCAATGTGGTCGGCTGGAAGGAGTGGCAAGGGCCTCAGGTGGTGGTCCAGAACGGCGTGAGGATCAAACAGTGGATTACCCCTTTGGTAAACTAACAGTTTGCTATGAAAAATCACCATTTTCAATGGGAAAATCACCACTTTCAATGGGGAAATCAACTCTAAAATTTTCGTTGACACAGTGGATTACCCTCTGGAAAACTAACAGTTTGCTATTGAAACTGGCCATAGAAAGAGTTGATTTTCCCGTAAAAAATGGTGATTTTCCCATGGCTATGTTAAATTACCAGAGGATTATGATTTTATTGGATGTTAAAATCATGTTACTATTCATGGATATTCATGGCAATTTCATTTCATTCATGGCAAACTTAACAGGGGCAGTGATGATTAGTTTCGATTGACCAGCTGATGGAATGCGGTAACCCCCAAAAAAACTAATATGGATTTTGGGAATTTCTAGGACTGACAATACCAAAAACGATACCAATCCCTTGGAATTGGGTGTACCTCCTTTTCACACCACGCTGTCTTTGAAAGCTTGAGAGGTCGTTTCTTGTGATGGGTCGCACAGGAGTCATAGATTTTCAAGACCCAGGGGAAGCAGCATTCTTGGTACTGAATCGCGTCTCAATCACTACAGGTTCAGCGCCCAGGTACAAGTTTCTTTCTAAGCCAGTTCCATATATCCATCATGCCCCCAATATGATTAATATGTATATATTAGATAACCCTAACATATATACCCAACATACATAGACCACATATAAACCATACCATAGATATATCTATCATAGCCCCTGGCTGTGAACCAAGGCTGAGAACCTAGAGAGTCAAAGGTGGTGGCCACCTCAGAAATACCCAAAATCTGCCATGGGATGCCGAAGTCGGCCAAGAACAGATTGGAAGCTGGTAAGATTTGCTGTCTGAGAAAACTGTGTAAAAAATCCAAGTGGTGAGTTTGGACTTTTTCCATCGTTTTTTGTGATCTCTTTGGAAATCCAAGTGGTGAGTTTGATTGACTTTTTTATTGGATTTGGGAACGTTCCTTCAATTTTGTTGGCTCAATTTGTGCAAATCGACGCCGATACTTCAGCGATTTCAGCTAAATTCATCCAGTTGTCTGCGGCGCTCCTAGCACCTTTATCTCCCAAATGCTTTCTTCGGGGATCGCTGACTACATCCCAAAGAACTCCTTGGTTTGCGGAACATGTCCCTTGAACTCAGTGAAACAGCACTGGGTGAAATCCCCCTGCTTTCTGGGTCTGGTGAACGTCCAAGCTTTCAGTGGCTCAGTTTGACTCAGTTCCCAAATTTTGGGGACCTGGCAAGGCCTGCACGGCTGATCGACTTCTCTCCTCCCTCGCCTCACTTTGCTGTGGGGAATGCCAAGTGGAGCAGCCATGGCCCAA
This sequence comes from Symbiodinium sp. clade C Y103, assembly GCA_003297045.1. NCBI lineage: Eukaryota > Dinophyceae > Suessiales > Symbiodiniaceae > Cladocopium > Cladocopium sp. clade C. The sequence continues at coordinate 72,212 of BGPT01001475.1, forward strand.
AAAAGATGGATTTCACCTGTTCTCGGGGATCAAACCAGAAAAACTTGGTTCACTGTCCAACCAGTCAGTGATCCCACAGGGGCTTCAGGCGGGCTTTGGAAAATGGGATCTACCCCGAAGTGGTGGCTCTTTCAAGAGGGAACTCGGGAGGTTTTGATAGGTTTTAATCCATTGAACCCGGGGGTTTTCCATCATTTTCAGGGACGAGGTGGTGTTGACACCACGTTCTGTTTGTTGGTTTACAACCTCCAATCTAGCATTAACCCTGGTTGTTGGAGTTGTGTGGAGGAACTTAGCTGTTCAGGTACCAAACCCATTTTATTGATTGTATCTATTGGTTAAATCCCGATGCCGCACGTTTACTCATATATTAATGGATTATGACTGTAAACCATTATTGACCATAGTTATCTAGATATTAATCAATTGTATTTGGCAATTATTGTATATCATTCAAGGTGAAGCCCCCGACTTGTGTTTGTTGGTTTATAAACGCCATGAATACTAGTTCGCTACTGTACATCCCCGAAATCAACCCAGAATTCACCGCGGTTTCGTTTACAAGGGGGCCTCACCTTGTATGTTTCAATATCATCAATATCATCACCAAAAGGAAGTGGATTCATATCCTCACACATATTCCTAGTTTATGAAATCCCCATCTTGTGGCCTCATCTTGTTGGTGAAGCATCATTGACCATCAAGTCAGGTGCAAGTCAGGTGCAAGTCAGGTGCAATCCTATTATATCCTATTATATTATTGTATATCATTGTGCAATTAGTGCAATTGAGTATATCTATTGATTATTGATGACTGATTATATCTATTGATTACATCCCTATCATTGTCGGTTTCCTGCTGAGTTTTCCCATGTCGATTGCAGGGCACCCTGATGCTTCACAGCTTGGGCCACAGGTTGCCGTGGCCGCCGGTCGCTCCCATTCCGCCGTGCTGGCGACCAAGGGACCTTCGTTGTGTGGAGTCCCGTGGAGACGAGTGGGTAGAACTAGGGATGAAAATCCATGGTTTAGCACATATAACTAAGTATAAAAGTGGACACACACTTGACCAGCTGTATATATATATACATATGTATAACCATAGTTATAGGGATTATATTCCAGCTATGGTTTATATCCCTAACAACTATGGTCTATGTCCCTAAGAAATGGATAGAACAATGGTGAAAGAACAGCCATAAGTTTGGATATTGGACCTGTAATACTATGATGAACTATATTCACTGGAAGTTCACTGGAACTGCACTTCCAGTCGTATTTTTGGGTGGAGATTCCGTGGTTTTGCGTTTAGCGGTTGTTGTTGGTTGATGATTTTTGTGGGGGTCAACTGTTTAGCATATGATGTTGGGTAATAATCCCCATAGTAACCAACCATGAATGATGGGATATATAGCTCTTAGCAAATGGGATATGGATTTTTCATGGGATGTACAAGATACCTACTAACAAGAACAATTGATCCCATCCCCCTGATATTCAACACCCCCCAAAATGTCATATCTAAGATTGTCTGGTGCAAAAACCAGACTATTCAGGTAGAATTTCCAATAATCAATGCACATTTCCACTTTACCATACTTTTCCGGGTGCATTTCCTCCCTTTTTTCGGGAAAAAGCACGGTTTTTTTTGGGGGCACTTCCTTGAGGCTTACCCCACCCTGGAGCCCAGCGAAGACGCCGACGCGATCGCCGGAGAAGGTGTGGGGAGGATCTGTGGATTTTCCATGGTTTTTCCTATGGTTCTTCCATGATTTCTGTGATTTTCTATGATTTCATCAATGACTCTTCATGTTTTTCTATGATTTTTCTATTTTTTAGCATTTGCATGACTCTTCAGCAGTGAGGAGGGAGCGGTTGGGAGCTGTTGTGTAGGATCGCTTTGGAGCTACGAATTGAGTTTCCCAACCATATAGTAGATTATCTTCATTGATTTTTCAGTGAAGATGCGATGCCGAAGCTGACGTCATGATTCAAGTTGTTTTGATGGCTTTATGACTAGCAATGGATCTGTGTTCTGATGATATTTTTTTCTGATGATTGTTGATGTTCGGCGACTTTTTGATGATGCTTTTGGTGATCTCTTGACGAATGTCTGGACTTTGAGTGCTGTCTTCAAAGACTTCTCTGTGGATTTGGTCTGTGATTTTGTTGGTGTTTTCGATGTGCTGATTCTGGATGGCGATGCTGTTCTGATGATCTTTCATTGTGTTTCAGAGTGTCTTTCTTTCAACAGACACTTAATCATCATTAGTCATGTGTCTTAGAAACTTTACTGCACCATCACTGCAGGTGTCTCCTGAAAAGGCCCAAGGGGAGGCAGGTGGAGAAGTCGTACTTCAGTGGTTTCGGCATGGAGAATTCTACCGAAGTCTGGCATGGCGATAAATCAATTGCATCCCAAACTTGAACCTGGAAGACTTAAAAGGTCCGTGTCGCGTAGTCAGATATAGAACATCGGATTCTGGGTCTAGTATCTTGCAACCAATTATTTGTCCAGATTATATCCAACTTTTTCTACAACTTTAGATTTGCTGAAGATGCTTTATCTTATTTTCCAATGGGTCAATACACCAGAAGTATGGAATCGATGAAGGACTCATGTTCGGCCGTCTTGAAGAAATCACCCGCGAATCCATGCTGAAAATTCCAGTTTTTCCATGGTGAACTTCCACTTTTTCATGGTCAAATTAAACTTTGTCATGATTTCATCCCAGTTCTTGATGGTTAAATCTAACTGGGCATGATTCAATCCCAACTTAGCTTGGTTAAATCAAACTATTTCATGGTTGAATCCCAAGTTTTCGATGCTGAATTCCAGTTTTTGAAAGTAAAATCCGACTTCTCCCTGCTCAGGACGTAATCGAGGAGTTCTTGACCTGCTTGGCAACTGGACTATCCAATTATTCAGGTGCCCAATTTTGACCCAAACGCATTTATACTTGGGGAATCTTGGGGATATAATGGGAATCATATTGGGATATTGGGATACGATATTTGGGTGTGTCATTGTGTGTCAGGTGTGTCTGAAAATGGGGTAAAACTCCAAGGCCATTTTGATGGGGACAATGAGGCTTCAAAATTTTGGGCAACCTATTTTCGGAGGCACCCAAATGACCACATATTTGCTGTTGCTACCCGATTCTTGAGCCGAACTCCACCCCATGCTCCCAGCATTGGTTGAGGGAATATCTGCAGGAATGCCGTAGATTTACTATGATTTCGTGAGAAACAAAAGATGTTTTCCGTCGATTATCCCAAAAACAGATCAACATATACACTCTAATGATTTAACGTAGCTGTGGACAATTACCATTCTTAGTAAATCATCGCACTTAACAGGCCATCTATACCAGTTCGCAAACCCTTAGCCAGAGGATATATCCTCCTTAATCAATTCTCTAGCGGTGAATCGCAATGTGTGATGGTGATATTCTCGTTTGATTATCATTTATTGCTGGTTATATATCAGTTAAGTTACATCCCCATACTACAACCCGCCATGGCTTGAATTCCCCAAAACTCAGGTGCCGACCCCCTCGTTGCGGTCCAAGTCTCCCACGGCATCGCTGGTAGGGCACCCAGGGATACCCCCCCTGACATGGGAGATTGTGAACCACATCAAAGCTATTCAAAAGCCACGTAAAGGACCACAATCCAAAACCAGAATCTTCCAAATTTGTAGAATGTGGTGCCGCAATTTGTTACAAGTTGATCGATTAGCCATCTAACTATAGTTACCATTACACCCGAGTTATTCTAGTTATAAACCAACTTGGCGATTTGCTGGAACACCACCTTGTGGGTTCCCGCGAAGAAAAACACAGAAATGGGCTCGAACGAGTATGGCTCCCTATTTTTTGGACCCCGGATTTTGGCCCGATTTTGGGATGGTTTGAGAAAATGACGAATTCTTCGTACATTTTCTTCAGCCGAGCCAGCCCAAGTCATGGTTTTTTCAGAAGTTTGGGATTCTTTTCTAAAGAGACGTAGTGGGTAGAGCCATTTTCTGCGGCTCAAGTGGAGAGGGTTGAGCGTACAGCACTTGCAATGCAAAGCTGCTCGGATGCACTTGGGAAGTTTCTGCCCCAGGGATTGGAGCTTGGTGATATATGAAATACCTACCGGTGTCATCAACACTAACCTAAGATTTGAATCTTTAATGTCCATTTTAAGTCTTTCCCAAAGATTTAAGATACCCCCCGGTCTCATTAAACATGGCTCGCTGGGAAAATCATCGAAGTATTACCGGGGATTTTCCAGCAAGCTATGTTGGACTACCAGGTAATTTACCAAGAGCACACATATTTTTAGGGGATTTACTATGGTGTTTACTATGGTTTACTTAAAATAAGGTGTTTACTATGGTTATTTTAGGGGATCTCCGTTTGCAAAAGAGTCCTCTGGTCGAGGCTTGACCCGTCAAAAGCGAGGTCTGCTTCCAAGACTTGCTGTAGATATCTATCAAAAGTGGGTTCTGAACCACTTCCTGAGTGGAGGATCACCCTACTTGGTGATCGGACTCGTCCCCTGTAGAGAGGCTTCTCCAATCAATGGGTGAACGAACTGTGCCAATGAATTCAGTGCAAGCTGTTTTTTTCAAAGTGGTTCAATGATCATCAACCAACCATCACCAGTTATAAATTCCGGTACTCAAACGTGGCAAGGTGGGAAATCTCCGAACTCATGGAGGTTTACAGCTGGGAAAAGCATCGAACTAAATGGGGGATTTTCAATTGCCACATTTGATGACACTGGAGTGTATTAACCAATATTCCATTGTCATTGTATTGTTGTCCCGTGAATATCCCATGATTATCCATATTAAATTGTATAAACTCCATAGTCTTAATGGACCCGTTGCAAAGTAATCCCCATTTTTGAGAATTCCTGGACCTCTAACTACCGTCATAGATAAAAACATGTCGGAACCCGGGCTTAACCATTATTATTCAACAACAATCAATAGATTGGTTGATGGGAACATCTACGGGAAACCATGGGTTTTACCATGAAATGTAGGCAAGGTTAGGCCCCCAAACTTGATATTTGTGGGTTTAGTCCCATAGTTCGTTATATCCCCGATAAACCATAGTCAACCAATGTCAAGAAAATTATAAGTCAGCTTAGCTATCAGCTATCGTAAACGGGGGCCTCATCTTGCATTATTTGGGTACACCACATTTCTATACATTTCTGACCATTCATGTGTTGCATATGTCTCTTTCGGTGCTTCACCACTTGGGATAATCAACCATACTGAACCAATGTTGAAAACCAAGTTAGCTAACATAAATCTACTAGTCATAACTATAAACATCCGCAGATTGATTTAGTTGGTGAACTTACTATAGTTATAATATGATAGTTACTAACATCTACTATCTAAATCTATCTAACCAATTATAAACCTCCACTTCAGTTGGTGAAAATCTCAGAACGATCCCCGATGCCCAGAACGCCGCACTGGTCGCGTTCTCCTGGGCCTCGCCGCAGCGCTGGCTGCGTGGGTCTCTGCGGGGCTCAGCTTCTTCGGTACGCTGGGTCTCGGGGACCGTGGGATGCTGGGGTGAATGGGATGATGAATGGGATATTGGAGGTTTCATATGGTTTTGTATTCGTTTTTCATATGGATAATAATCCCATAATACTCCCATAATATATTGGAAATATCCCATGACCATGAATTAGGATTTTAGATGGGTTTATATGGATAAGAATGGGATTTTCTTTTAATGGGATAATGACAGGATAATGGCATCTTGGTTAATTAATACCATCCGGTGTCATCAAACCTGGCGGGCTGCTGGAAAATCCAGACTTATGTTTATATCATTTTATATCGTTTTTGGCGATGACTATATACTTAGTCATTGAATGGATAATTTAGAAGTGACAACTTACCCTTGATCAATAATAAAGATGTCATTTAGCCAGCTATAGATGCTTCAACCGTTGGCAGAATCCAATTTCTATCTGATTTTGCAAGTCAAACACCATGGCTAGTCGTGGGTACCCGGCAAAGAATAAACTCTTCAGCTGGTTTGTATAAGATCCCCACTTTTGGCAAAAGATTGAGTACTATACTGCTGTACCCATCCATTTGGTTTTCCCAGATATACCGCCATATTTTCGTGGCTAAACCGCGTTAACTCCCATTTTTTGATCGTCTCTTCCCCCGAATATGAAATACCGGTCCTATTTTTCGAACCCCTGGCTTGATGTTGGATCTATGATTGATCTATTCATGAATTGGAGCTCCAGTCCTTTAGTGAAGATTCACTTTTTCTATCTTCTTGGAGGTCTAAATGGTTGCTTAACCATCATTTACGGAGATGATTTAACCATCAAAAATTGAGATACCATCAAATTAAATGGAAGTTACTGAATAGTGAATGGTTACTATGAATAGTGAAGATTCATGATTCCTATACATTTTTTTTAATCCTCGAGGTTTCGAAATGGTTCAAGCCCCGAGGGCCAGGTGACCTCAGCCCCATCCGTTCCAGGCGGCCCGAGTCCGTTGGAGTCCAAGCCTGGAGTGGCGCCACGGAAATACGATGGCTCTGACATCGACCCGGAGGAGACGGGGAAAATGGTGGGAGGATGAAAAATGGTGGGGAAAATGGTGGGAGCATCAGGAGTTGGGGATGTCACTAGGAAAAATCAGGTTTTTTTCCCGGGAAAAATATGGTGAATGAAGCATTGAGAATTGGGGATGTCACCAACAACAATGATGGTATGATGGGGATATGATGGGGGTATAATGGGGATTTTTATTTAGGATGGCAAAAATCCGGGGGTTACGGGGATTCTTGAAAGCCACCCCGAGGAAGGAAGAAAGTACTTTTAGCCTTTCCAATCTTTTTGGGGATTGCTGTACTACATATGCATATATATATATAGTTATATATGACTATATATGTTACATATATCTTGTAGATTGCGCGCATGCAACCGATTGCAAGGAATTTATGCCACGAAAAGAATCAGCGACAAGTGATCATGTATCGTATGTAATGTGGTAAGCCAAACCAGACCATATACATCCAAGTTTGCCTTTTGTGGGCGTAAACAATCATACCTTAGCTCATTTCAAAAAGTCGCTGCCGAAAATATGTTAAAACTGAACGAGCCAGGTGTACGACCAAACGCGCGACCGAACGGACGACCGAACGTACGAC
>BGPT01001475.1:83564-97274 GCA_003297045.1 Symbiodinium sp. clade C Y103
TGTTAGATTGATTGTGATCCTAAATTTGATTAATCTGAAACAAAAAGGAAAACCCACAGGTATTCAAAATTGAATTTGAATGAATTCAAGAAAAAAGGAAATGATAATAGTCACCTATTTTCTTAAATACAATTCCAATTTCAAGAATGTAATCAAGTTGCATGTGAGGCTAAGCAACCTTCAAATGCTCATTAGTCATTGGTAATNTAGTCACCTATTTTCTTAAATACAATTCCAATTTCAAGAATGTAATCAAGTTGCATGTGAGGCTAAGCAACCTTCAAATGCTCATTAGTCATTGGTAATCTTACATATATCATATATTATCTCTATAATTTATATATAATATATGTAGAATTAAATGATTAAAGTATATTATATCTATATTTTAATTAAATATATATATATAAATATAAATATATATGAAAGCTGGCGATGTCAAAATTGTCAGCCTTTGTCAAATGGGTTGGATTGCCCGGATTGCCCTTTTCCAACATCCCAGCGCGGTTTGTGGCGCGTAAATTCCTAATAAACTATCCCGCGGACTACGCGNTTTCCAACATCCCAGCGCGGTTTGTGGCGCGTAAATTCCTAATAAACTATCCCGCGGACTACGCGCGCATAACAACAGCAAATGATTCCCTGTACTATGCGCCAACATGCATGCATGCCTGCATGCATGCATCTTTCTACACTTAAGCGGCGCGCGCCCCACTTCTTTTGCCTGCGCACCCCACATCGTTTTGCCCCTTCGCCCGTGCGTTCGCTCGTACAGGGTTTCGGTCGTTCAGTCGGACCAGTNGCGCGCGCCCCACTTCTTTTGCCTGCGCACCCCACATCGTTTTGCCCCTTCGCCCGTGCGTTCGCTCGTACAGGGTTTCGGTCGTTCAGTCGGACCAGTGCTAAAATAGTATTCGGGACTTCGGTCGTACAAAAATAAGGTAGCATTTAAGGCCTCATGAGGCCTTAAATGCGACCTTATTTCTGTACGACCGAACGTGCTTACANGTATTCGGGACTTCGGTCGTACAAAAATAAGGTAGCATTTAAGGCCTCATGAGGCCTTAAATGCGACCTTATTTCTGTACGACCGAACGTGCTTACACAGGCACGCACACACGTACGCCCGCGCGTTCGCCCGTACGTTCGGTCGTACGTTCGGTCGTACGTTCGGTCGTTTGGTCGTATGTTCGGTCGTACGTCCGGTCGTTCGGTCGTACGTTCGGTCGTACGTTCGATCGTTCGGTCGTACGTTCGCCCGCGCGTTCGGTCGCGCGCCCCCTCGCGCGCCCCCCGTTCGCACGTTCGTACGCACGTACAACCCCCCCTCGTACAATACGTCTTGAAATGCCTTGAAATCATCATTAGCGACCTTTTGAATATAGCTAAGGTATATTTTATATACTGTCACGAACGGGTGGAATGGAATTTTTGTCATGAATGATGGTCAGTTCACCGAACCCCTATCAAACCAACCATGATCCAAAGATCCCTGGCAGTCTGTAATGGTCCCACAGGGCAACTTCAAATCTGCTCCCTCGGTGGCACCGTGAGGCAGTCTTCGTCACGCTTGGCCGCTGGAGTCAACGCCTGGAGGCCAGAGTGGTGCCGTGGTGCCAGTGAAATCAGGCTGGGATGTGGATGACATGCAGTGCCAACAAGTTGGGCCAACAAGTGCTCTAACAGTGACTCTAACAGTGACTCTAACAGCCCTTTCCAGGACTATGACTCAGTATGACCCCCTCTTGTTTCGGCGGGGTCCGGACCTCGGTGAGGTGGCTGCGGATGCCTCGGTTGGCTGAACGAATTCTGAGGTGATGGATTTCCATGGTTTAACAACATGTTTTAGCAACAGATTGATACAATCTTTTACATAAGGTTGGCAAAATGACTTGATTGGTGTGTACTTGCCTTTACATATGTATTGAATTGTAGGTTCTTCATCTAGAGACAAGAAGAAAAATACTACATGGTGGCCATGGCCTTGCAGGGGCTTGCTTCGCCAGATCCTTTGCCATGTGCATCACCGCCGTGCTGGGTTCACAGGCACAGCTCATTGGACAAGATCCGCATCACCGCAGAACGCCAATCTGCAAGGAGCTTTGCTGACCAGCTTTGCCATGTCGAAAATTGCTGTTTTCTTGACAAACGATTTCGATGTGCAAAATGTTGTCAAACACGTTGACAAACAAACAAGAATTCCATCATCATCCTTTGCGACTGGACACTCTCTGTCAAGTCAGAATCACAACGTCAGGTGAAGGACAGACTTGCTGTGCTTATCACGATGGCATGCGGAATATTCGTATGCGTACTCTTCACATGGTAAGTCACCTACACTGAGATCTTTGTTGTGCAGATTTCCCTTCGGCAATCACATTGAACAAGTGTGTTTTTCGAATGTGCTGTTCTAGTCTGGCATCTCTCTGCATGACATCAGGAGGTCCCAAATTTTGAGCAAAAATAAACCCAAAACCACCTTCCATGCTACCTAGCTGTGCGTGAACAGGCGGTGGGATCCCGCACGTTCAGTGAGTCCAGCACTGATCACTGCAAAAGCAGGCTTGGAAAGAACTTCCTCAGCCAGAGCAATCTTTAGCAACCCGCGATTGGTAGCTTTTCTTGGGCAACATCTCTACATCTTTGTAGGGTCGTATGTGTGTGTAGATACCAGCAACGATATGATGTGCGGGCAACATATCAAGCTCCAGGTTATTCTCTTTTTTGGTCCTGCGAAAGGTGGTTTGCTACCATGTTCAATTTGTGGCAATGGGCATTTCGGCTTTATCATAATATGATGATAATATGGGTGTATTTTATCCGTTTTGTCGCTTAGACAGTGTATACACCTTACACTGGTTCACGGGTATGTACTAGAAGTGCTACGTACAAAACCATCACAAACTACTGCCTTTGCAGGCACCTGTATAATCTCTGCGCCAGAAGAAGCCTTCCACTTGGGAACATGAGTAGAGCATGAGCTGAAAGATCATTTTGTACATGTGTGGTTTACATTTTGATCGTTTGTCATGCCGCTTTTGAAGTTGATGGTGCTATGTCATCATCTCAACTGCCTGAGTGTCTCTGGGCGCCCAAGCAGCAGAATCTTCTCGGCTTTCACCCATCTTCATCAGCACACAGCCTGCACAGGGGACCAGCTAGGTGGAGGATCCTTGGATAAACCGACTTCAGAACCTGAAGTGGATATGTCCAAACATGCAGAGAGCTAATCCAGCTAAAGCCGACGAACGGTTTGTCGCGGTGGATTTTGAGCACCCCCAACCTAAACATACTGACACTATCTACGATCTCTTTCAACCAAAGGCAAAATCAGACAATGGAATGAAAGAGCTGATGTGCTTAGCTCTTTTCTCACAACGCCCTCCAACCAAGCCATGATGGTACTTTTGATGCCCTGATTCCCAGCCTCTAAAACGCAATTGCAGGATGACAGGCTGACAGAATCGTTGCAAGCCACCCTTGTGAGAACGCGCCTCAAAGCACGTGGAAGTGTGGAAGGCCAGGTCATGCAGGATTACTTTCAGAAGGGACGGTCGCATAGAGAGCAAATCGATTTTTGAAAATTGTTTTGCATGATTTTTTCAGGCAGGCATTTGGAGCTTCCGCCTGGAAAAGAAAGAATATCTGATCTCGCTTGAGTCGAGAAAGTACTTTTCCCCCGGGTTTGGGGCACTCTGTCGCTCTCCATTGCTTCATGATCCTTCGTGAGGCTTCATGTGAATCTCTCCAATCAAACAAGTACACCAGGCTGATCCCATCCTGCCGGAAACAAGTATAAACTATTTCACCACGCAAGAAGAGGGAACACTAAGAGTTGATTCAGCGTCCGAACAGCGGACATTTTCAGCAGTTTCAACTCAATCAGAGCTAGGGTTGAACCCTTCATCTTGAACAAAGGATCATTACATATCACACCCCCGCAATCGGTATCTTCCTTGAGAGCCCGGCCAAAAGGCTCTCGCCCGAGGCCAGCTCTTTCCTGAATTTGTCCACAGACTTGAAGCTCCCGGTGCCTCGGGCCATGGCGGGGATACAAGAGATATATAGGGATATAGGATTCCACAGGATGTGGAAAATGGGTGTGTAGGCAGTGTAGGGCTGCAAAACTACTCTACAGATGGAGAGACTTCCATATCGGCACTGTGTATTGGCACCGCGCATCACTGAGCTACAACGTGTTACGACATGTTGTGTGGCATGCCATTGATCTATACAGGTTTGCTACACTTTCCGTGGAATGTCCTCATCTTCCCTCCCTCAATCTTAAACATTTGTGCATCAAAACCGCCAAATTTGCACTTCACCATGTAATTCTGCAGGCAAATCTGCACGCTTCTGCGCTGGGATCTGGAACCATACAGGTTTGCGTTCACCGGATCATAGTGCTCTATCAGCATCCTGCTCGAAAATGCAACAGTGGAAGCTGTAGGTCAAACCAAGTATCCAAAGTCCTAAGGGCCATGTTACATCCTTTGTCACCGTCAGGCTTACAAATAGTGAAGAATTCTGCAACAATTGCGACCGCCGTCAGGTTGAGTGTCCCTCTCAGATCTTCGAGTTTTCTGTCGTTTTCTCAGATTCCATCCATTGGCAGGATTCAATATCACCAAAAAGGTTACAGTACGACTTGGGGTCCACAACTCTTTGTAAACACCTCTCCATGTGAAGGCGTCCAGGGAAATCCTGCAGGTTACCTACTGGTGACAGTATAGATTTGACTTTACACTTCAAGATGCAATGCAGCGAACATGTCGCATGCATCAATGTACATAGATGAGATGTATGAATTCCATTGAATTCCATCAATTTTGTCAATTTCATCACCAACAACCCCTGTCGGTTACCGTCACTTACTGTCAGTTGCCGTCGCCCTGCCCGGTCTTTAGTGCTGTCGCCGAGGGCGGTGTGGACAGCGGCATGTTTTGTCTTGCCACTAAGGCCTGCGAGGGCAATAAGAACCCTGGTCGAGGCCCAGCACCAATTACCATTGAAAAGATAACTGTTTGATACTGAATTGACACTTATTGTATTCTTATTGTTATATGCCAACAACAACAACAACAACAACAACAAACAACCGGTAATAACTGCATCAACTGCATCAACTGCTTCATAACAGGTGCCGGAAAGGGATGTCCTGAGGTCGAGGCTTGACCGACCCAAACAATATCCTCTGCAGTTGCTCCTTCACTCACACCTCAGGCCAAGCAGCATCAAGCAGCAGCACTTCGGTGTTCTATCGATCTTTGTCTTTTGAAATTGGCGCCGGGAACTTGCTGTAGGTATCCCCACTGGATCGCAAGTCCGGCTCAGAGTTCACACGGAGTAGCGAGACTTGACCCAGCATCCGCCTGTCAATGTGAAGAGCTTTCACTGGATTACATCCTAAAGGCACGATCCTAGAATTGATCGCAATCGCTTTAAATGAATACAGTGATACAGTGCATTCCTGGTGTGCCGTAAGATCGGCTTTATCTATTTCAGCAAACACATGGACGTTGGGACTTGTCCAAAGTCTACAAAAGCTGTCGCGGCCTTTCTGAAATATATGCAATTAGTAAAGCCACAACCAGACTCATACCAACCCTGGCCACAGTGAGATCTTAGCCCACCTGGTGGCTGAGCGAGACTTCCTGGCTGCGGATCCAAATCAAGGTCCGGTTGATACTTCACGCCTGAACATCCTGAACATGCCTAAACCGTCTTCAAAGCAAACTCTGCATCGAGAATCAAACAATGACTCACCGTATAAACACGTACACCCAAAGCCATACTAAGCCGTCCTAAGCCTATATCTAGCAATATCTAATATCTAGCATATGCAATGGTACTAAGAGGAACTCCGGAGCTCTGTCACCCTTGTCCCAGCCTGGTGTTCAGCTGTGGCACCCCTGCAGGGAAACAAAGGTCTCCCGCCAGCATGTCTGACCGCAGCTCCGCCTGCTGACGTGCCTACCAGGGCATCGATTTTCAAGCATTTGCAGATCAGTCCTCGTCCTATGTCCTGATTTTCATACACTGACCATAGGCAGATGAAGTCAGATTGGGAATGATTAGGATATAGTCAGATAATTCAAATACAGTCCAGGTATGTCACTCGGACTAACATGAGCCACATTTGAATCAGCTTCATGAGCAAGTGCACAAAATGCTATGCTCAGAATCATCTTGCTGCTCAACCAGCAACCCAGCCTTTGCCATCCGCACGTGTGCCAGCTCCTGAGCTCCAGTGGTAGCTGTGGGGGTTTCAGGTTCCAGCCATGGCAGCCCCATGATGCCCCGTGATCCCCCGTGCTTCGGCCCGCCTTGTCCGTCTTGAAGCGACTTCGTGGATCATTGGACTCCTTCATCGCCATGATGGAGCTTCTGGCAGATGAAACCTGGGTCGGGTGTCAAAGGTTCTAGAAAAAACATGAAAAAACAGGGAATCCGAACTCGAAAGTATGGAGAATGAAAGTGGTAAGATGGGGAAGGTGAACGAATCACCTTCAAGCTGGAACAGCGAGAGCTGTGTTCTGCTAGTTTCTTCCTCCTCCCTGATCTTCCTTGCTTTTCATGTTGCGTTAGTTGCGTTGTATCCAAGAGCCAAGTAGGCTCAAACAGGCATTGCTACACAACATCAACACAAATCAAAGCCTCCATGCTGGTTTTCGAGTTGTTTCATCCGCTTGCACGGCAAGCTGTTTGGTTGACCTCTTGTAAAGCTCTAAGCTGCCACTGCAGCCATGGCAAGTGGTTGGACCATTTACAAGCCAGGACGACTCAAAAATGGGACCTTCAGATCATTGAAAAAGGCATTGCTGCCTGGTCTTCCAGTATGCCTTGTATCACCTCTTGACACCAACTGGGTGCACCACATCTCCGAAGTCATCTGTGCGGATGTAGAGATGGCCACTTTGAACACGGCGCTCCACTTTCCAATCCTGGAAAGTAGCGGGTAGCGGCATCATCCAACGGAGTGAGACTTGGAAACACATCGCCTTTGGCCAAGAAACATTCTATGTCACTCCTTTGACCAAGCTTCTTACAGCAAAAGAATGCAACAATTCTGCCCAAACCCCCGCAGAAGCTATGCATCTCCACCCAAAACACCAAACCACCTATCAGGACCTATCAGAGACCTATCAGAGCTGCGGTTTGCACCTCGCGGCTCACTTTGCTGGAACCTGAAATCTCTGAGGCCTCTGAGATGGGGCCTGGCAAGTGCTCGTGCCCGAACGGATCACAAACAACCAGAAGCTTCAGCAACCTTCAGTAACCGAAAAACCTAAAGAAATGTCAGTGTCCACACAAACTGGAAGGTCAATATTAAATCAAAAACCTATAATAGCCGAATAACGTGCTCTTTGCTGTGCCTGAAATGGCGGTAGTATCTTCAGACTTTCGCCACGGAAGCGCAAAACGCGACCTGAGCTTGTGACTTTGAGGTACGGGAAGTGTTGCAGGCGAACGCGCGACCAGTCCAGTGTTTTTCTTGAATCACATGCACAGCTTACTCTGCATCCTTAGACGTCCCGTCCACGTCTCGGCTGTAGCAACAGTCTGTCCAGCTCCAAGCAGTCAGATCATAACCAGAAGCTTCCTAAATGAGTATGAATGTGTGAACAGCGAAGCAGTAAAATAGAGAGGGGATCTAAATGACGAAAACCCTTTGCCACTCCGACTTTCCGGTCCCGCTTCTTGATCTTCTGCAGTCTTTGGGAGTCCAAGGGGCAGCAAGGATGGTACACTGGACATTGCGTGCTTCCTGGCCGAATTTGTCACCACGTCTGTGATATTTTTCCAGTTGCCTTGCTTCTGCTAAAATCAAAGCACAACTGGGAGAAGCCCAGAAGGCCGTAGATTCTAGACGAAACTTATCAAACTGTGAACTTGTCAACCTGTCACTCATTGTATCAAGGGGAAGCGGGCAGATGCACCTGCTGAGAACTTCACCGTGAAAGCTTACAAGGCAATTTGGCCTGGATCAGCAGATCGATGGTAAAGTGACCAAGCAGTTCCCAAATAAAATCAGAGACCGCCACGGAATCCAAATAAGAATGGCAATCGTGATTGTGACTCGTGACATCTTGCAACCATGATGTTGATGGTACTGGTGATTGATGTTTATAGCATGCGACAGCCCGACAGCCCAAGCGCTGAGAATCAGACCCCAAAGGCGAGGGATTCCCTACTCCGCCGATTGGCAGATTCAAACCTTGGGTGCTGTTGTCCGACAACCAGCAGTCTTCAGCACAATAAATACTGACATGCCTTTGTGGTGCCTAACACGAATTCTAGAAAAAAATGGATAGGTAAGGAACGATGTCGTAGCGGCTCATCCGCAGTCCAGCGTCTGACAGGACTGAAATCTGAGCTGCAAACCCATGTGATTTCCGTTGATGCATCTCACAGCATCGGCCACATTAGTGACACGAAGCCTGGGTCTTGTTGGCATGAGACTTCTGGATGCATCAGCTTGTCTTTGAGGAGAATAGTAACAACTGAAGGCCATGAGAAGACGTCAGTGGCCAAGCAGAATTTCTAGACTACACAGTCAGGACTTTTGGCTTCTTGCTATGCAATTGATGGTGTGTTCCGTTATGAATGTTCGCATGTCCGGCAGAGTCTGGCAAAGGGAAGCTCGGCCCTTGGCTTCTTCTCCACGATTTGTCCTGTCTCTGTCAACTCCACAGAGTGAGTGGCAGCAATGCGTCGCCTCAGTGCATTCTCTGTCACTGTTGATGAAGACAAATGATTCGGTGTAGCGGTATAATAAAAATGAGGCTTCATTCTTTGCATTGCATCCATGTACTCTTCGACAACCTTCCATGTATCTATATACAGAAATGTATTTGGTCCTGAACCCATGTTCTGTACACTCTGCGAAGCGCAACAAACTGCACACTGTGCCCCAGTGCTGGATGGGCATCGGTGGTCGGTGATCTTTCCAGTCCACAATGTGTGGATCTCCCGTCAAAAGGTAGTTCCTCAGGGAATTTCAGGCTCACCAGGCCACAGGCGGCCACAAAACCACAGACCCACAATGCTTTGACTTCAAACTGCAGTGGTGCAGCTTTTCTTGCCATCCTGTGGGCATGTTTACAACGAAAGACCCGAGGAATCCCGAGGAAGTTGAGGAGAAAGCCATAGGCTGCCGGACTGGTACAATTCTTCGGATGAATCCATATGAATCCCGTCTCGCTTCCTCCCCTGCCCCTTGGGCTTCCGACAGGAATTCTGAGCTGTCAACGTCCTGAGAGCCACAACACTTTTTGATTTTTCAAGCAAAGCTGCTTCCCCTTCGAAAAACGGCTAGATGTTCATGTTCATCAATGGTGGATCAGAAGGATACAATTACAATTACAATTGTCGCACCTAGAATGGAAGACCAAGTGCCTCCTCACACAAGAGACTCTTCCCACATTCCAGTTCATCAATCTATGGGCCCCCACGGCACCACATTGCATAATAATCTATAAAAGCAAAAGATCCAAATGTATTCAAGTCCCAAAACATTTGAGGCAAATGCATTTTCAAACTACAGTTGAGAAACATTGAAAAAGGCACAAGGATGAAGGATCCCAGTACAGCTTCGTCTCATCTGCTCCCCTCACCCAACCTCCAGGCGAATCAACACGCGGGAGCCGTGGCCCAGCACTGAGGCCTTGGACGCTCAAAAGTCACATTTCCCGGCGAAAAAAAGTGGCTTCACCATTAGAAGCCCTTCCAGTGTTCAATTAGTGGTCTAGAATCTGAACTGGTGGATCTTTGGATCACCCAAAGTCTATTTTGCCTTGAGAAAGCTGGTGGCGATTGCAGGTACCTTCCAAAGGTATTTTTCCCATATGGGAATTCCTTCAACGATTGAGGTCCCAGCAATCGGATAGGGCCAGGGATCTCCCAGTTGCTCCGCATTTCCGGCCTGGCCAACCGCACTGCAGTGGCTTCATGCTATGTTTTTCTACTTGCCAAATTCCCATGACCATATTTCCAAACAAACTGGCGGATGTAACTTCATTGATGCAGCAAGGGGTGTTTCCAGGCATGTCAGGTGCGAGATTGTTCCTCCTGGAAATTTAGCGTAGCTATCGATGGGTGCCGGTTCCACTTTCTACATAATGGTCCATTGCAAGTGTCGGTTGTGTGCACAAAACTCAGTCGCCCTCCTTGCCCATGGCATGGACCCGTGCTATCCCAGCAAGACCATGGCGAAAGTACCGCAAAACCAAGTCACTCCGACACACATCTTTCTTTGTCCTTGCTGAATACTTTGAGTTGCCAGAACACTCTAATCATCTGAATAGAGCCACTCATTCTGCCTCAGTACTGTGACTATTTACTTGCTGTCACCCAGTCCCCTTGTCTGCCTCGCTATAGTAGACACCACAGAGGGCATAGCACACTAAGAGGCGCTTCAGGAACATAATGCGAGGACTGGCGGATCGGTGCATCGGCAAATTGGTGGAACCTGGAACCTTCACAAAACACTGTCTCAACAAAACAATCTCAGAAGTAAAATGTTGACCAATGAAAAAGCATGTTCAAAAAATAGGTATGATTGACTTCATGCAGAAACACCATCAGACACCTCTAGGGGCGCCTGAATCTGTTTTGCTTTTACATTGAACAAAGGGAAGGCAGATCACTGCACCATACTGCACCTGTAGTTGTCCACAAAGAGCTCCGCCCCCTGGTCTAGGATCTCCTGGAAACCAGGACGACATGGGGAATCCGTGGGACATGATTAGTTAGTGTTGACATGTGTTGACTTTACAGAAGTTTGTTCTGTTTTGGCGTCAAAAGCATTGACACACTCTGGATCTCAGACTCCATTCTCCATCCTCCCCAAAGAGGCCGTGCTCCACACTAGAGAAGACCTGCCCTGACTTCAAGCGTGCAATCAACCTCAGTCCGGCGAATGACAAGCGGGGCATCAGCTAGGGAAGAAGGGACGGAGTGGGTCAGCTCCGTCAAAGATTTGAAAGGTATTGTACTTTAATACGGCAATACAGGAAGTCAGAATCTCAAATGTGCTACTGACACAGGGAGTGGAGGTGCGCATTGGCCTTTTGTCAAACAATTTCAGCTTGGATACAAATCCTGCCACCTCCAAATATTAAGTTGTTTATTCTCCAAATCCTGAGCTGCCAGGCGGTGTCACATTGGCCCGCGCTACCCTTAGTGAACCAGCTGTTTAGGGGTAACCAGCGGACAGGCCGAGCAACCTGAGGGAAAGTACACCAAGGAAAACTGGTATCAAGGATTTGTCAAGGATGCTTCCAAAACTTGTGATCCTTCTTGAGGGAGGACCGCAAGACCCTGCTGAGCCGTAAACCGCTGAATCAAATCATAGCAAATGGAATCCAATGACATATGTATATATATATATATAATTCAGCTTCGGAAAGCAACACACGATTCTTGCAAGACAAGTTGCGCATAGGGCGTGGAGTCCACCGAAGTGTTGGACTTGGATGTGTTGGCACCAGAAGCAGAACATTTTTGCACAGGGATCGTGGGGTTAGCCAAGCCAAACCTGATGCCTAGGCTTTTAAAAGGAAGAGCTCCAAGGGGCTGCCGCGATCATAAAGCAACTACAATACTAC
Source organism: Symbiodinium sp. clade C Y103 (assembly GCA_003297045.1). Taxonomy (NCBI): domain Eukaryota; class Dinophyceae; order Suessiales; family Symbiodiniaceae; genus Cladocopium; species Cladocopium sp. clade C. The sequence continues at coordinate 95,174 of BGPT01001475.1, forward strand.
AATTTGACTTTAATGTTGGATTCCTGGCCTCAAGGTTCCACAGGCTTATAATATCTTATCATTATAATTTACTTCTAGTGGTTTGTACTTTGAATCAAACTTTCCAACAAGCTGATGACCCGTGCGGTCAGTAGAGCAGGCAGTCCAGTCTTCCTGAATCACCATGCCAAGCCACATTTCGACGGGGTAGCCGGGGCTTTCCCGGCCTTAGTTGCTGTGGATTGGAAGTTCATTGATACAGCCAACAGAAAATCAAACCATCACTTAGGAACTGGTGTGCACCTCGCTCTTGCAGCACATCTGGGACCATCAACAACTAGACCAATCTGCCCTACTCGATCTGAGAATCTATGGCACCCAACCGAAAAGTATCTCGACCCTGGAGATGGGGTGAGGATGGGGTCGCTACTAGGCAAGTCTTTCCACTTCTGATTCTTTTTTTGGATAAAGAATGCTAGATGCCGAAACCAAAACCTTGGTTTCAACTAAGTGTCTATACCACCGCTGAAAGCTGCAAGTTGACTCAGCTTCAAGGTGTCACCAAGGTGTCACCTGTGGAGTCACCAAGGTGGATCGTGTTGCCACACCTCGACGGATCCTCTTTCCTCGTCCGACTCATCGGGTGCATCCACGGGCTGGCAAGCGGTACATGAAAAAACGACCAGTGGATGTGGATTGGAAATTGGAAAGTCGTGGATTGTGGATTGGGATTGGATATGATTGGAGTCGGCATGCTTCAGCTGACAGACTCCTAAGGTTTTAAAGACTTTTAAAAACACAAGCTCTTGTCGCTCTTGCCCAATGAAGTCAAAAATCAATAAAAATCCATAAAAATCCATAAAAATCCACCATTGAAGGTCACCACCCGACGAGGTATGACCAACAGCAAAATTGTGAGCGTCCAACACCAAAACGAGTCCAGTTTTGTTCGTAGTTTCTAGACAGCCCTTCCGAGTGGCCTGCAACCAGGAGTCTCTTCTGGATTCACGTGACTGGCAAGATCCGCTCGGATTGTTTTGCTTGTCGCCAGAAGTTTTTGGGTGTGGATAGGGAGAAAGAAGCAGGCATAGTCATAGGTGTTGCTTCTGCTTCGATGCAAAATACTTGTATCACTTGGAGTTCGTAGATACGGGTTGGGGAAAGGCATTTCATCCAATGCATTTGTGGGGACGAAGGGCGGAATTTGCTATCCTGAATGCTTCAAGCCAAATGTAGGGAACAACTGTGACTTCTTCCTCTCAAATGCAACTTTTTCAAACCCTAATCCGGCTTGCTTTGAAAAGCTGGCCAAGTAAAAATGTCAAAACCTGTCACTTTTGGTGACATTGCAAAACATAGGCAAGACCAGATGAGGTTTTGAAGGGATTCCAAGACATTGCCACCTGCCTATTCATGACCCACTCAGAAATTCGAGAACTCTAAACAGCCAATCACTCAATCATATGGAGTCTTCTCGAAACTGGGAACCCCAAACCCCCATGGTTTATATATCATCATTTGCGCATTTAATGGCCATTGCGGGGTAGTCGGCACGTGGAGACAAACCCACGCGTGCAAACGTGACCAAGATCAGCTCAGCAAACTCCGGGCTCCCGCACTGCTGTGGCAGCTGGGTTTTGCCCTTCCAGACTCACATGTTGTTCTTGTGGGACAGAGAAATCTTCCTGTCCCAGTTCGGTCGATTCTCTTGTCCACCAATCATTGGTGCCAGATCGCTCGCTTCTAGAGTGCTGCAAACTTTTAGTCTGAGAATGTCTGAGAGGTATTTTTTTTGGGAGTACAACCACATCCTTTCAAAGCCAAATTACAATGACGAAGACAGGATTGTGTCCTGATTGCGCCTTCAGAATACCCACTCATGTCAATCTGACCATGCATGTGTATATAATAATATGGCATGTACGGAGGTGGGTTGGAAACATCCTACAAATATTGACAGATATCTACAGATTTACATGTCTGCATGAGGTATGGCATCATTCATCTCGCGACCTCACTGCATTTCAGTGAGCCCACGAACTGAACTGAACCGGCAAACACGAATCGAAACGAACCGGGGGGTTATGGAACCGTCAAGTGAACACGAACCGCAGGAACCGAA